>VMDO01016507.1:0-47668 GCA_007922755.1 Pedetes capensis
GGTTCACTAATAACAATTTATTATGATGATTAAATAGGGACACTTCATTCGGGATTTATAAATTATCTATTTGTCCTCATCACAGGTATTATTATTGACCTTATTTATACATTTATGTAGATTTGGTGCTCTCTGCCAGGCCTTTCTTTCTGTGATTTAACCACTGACCAATTAGAATTAATTTATTCTAATTTAGCTTTTTAGTCCTAGATTTTCCATCCTTAAATGTGTATAAAATGAAGGAAACATTACTGATATATTTCCTGATGGTTTGCTTTTTAATTATTTGTTTAGGGAAATGTCTTCCAGCTTATGAAAATGGCTTCCAACTGGAACCAAAGCTTGGCTCTGTGTGTACAGTTTTTGAGTCACATCTCTTTATTCCCAACACAATATACGTCAATGAATATCCTGGAATTACGAGAGCCACAGACCAGCTTTATTTATTTTTCTTTCTGAATGGCCTGCAGGCTTTATCTAGATAATTAAGAACCACTTTATTTTCTGCATTTCTGTAAATTCAGTGGTATATGCTTTAGTGTTTGTTCCTTTTAATAATCCTTTCTTTCATTCTGACTCTTCAGGTCTTCTCTTATTTCAGGAAGTTTTCCTTATACTATACATTTGAAAATATGCATTTTCCTTCCATGTGTTACAGTTTGTCTTCCCCAAGACAATCATCAGTGCAATTTTTCTCCATTCTTTCCTAATCACAGCAATCTCTTGTCTTTTTGTGGATTTTGCATGATTCCCCTGGTCGCCCAAGTTTTTCTTCCCATCATTAAATAGGCTTCTTTTACTGCAGTTCAGTTCCTTTCTTCTTCTAGTGGGGTTTCAAATACTTTAAAGGTTTCAATTTCCTCTTCACTTTCTTTCTTAGGTTTGCCAGTTACTATTCTATTCTATTCCATACTATTCTATTCTATTCCATTCTATTCTATTCTGTTCTATTCTATTCTATTCTTTCTATCTTATTTTAACATCTTTCCTGATATCATGCATTATATTCAGTCTCATCAGTAAATCTAGAGAATCCTTATTATCTTTAAATTTCTGTAGAATACAGAGGATTTTTGCCTTATATTTTCTTCTGTTTCTTGCTTTATTTTATTTTTTTTCAGTACTTGGGGGTTGAACTCACAGCTTCATGCATGCTTCACAAGTGCCCTACCACTGAGCTGCACTTCCAGCCTATTTTTTGTTTTTTATCTTGAGAGAGGGTCTCACTAAGTTAAGCAGGCTGCCTCTGGCCTCAAACCTGTGATCCTCTTGCCTCTGTCTCCCAAGTTGCTGGGATTATAGGCATGAGCCACTGTGCCTGCCCCTCTTCTGTTTCTTTTGGTTGTATTTTGTAAAGATTTTTTCATTGAAATTGCACTTTTGCTTTTCATATTGTTTTATCCTTTGTTTTGCTTATTTTTCCATATAAACATATACAATTCATGCTTATCCTTCCATTTGTCCCCCAAATTTTAGAAGATACCTTCTTTTGATTTTCTAATGTGTTAATTTTACCATGGCTTTAATTCTCCCCCTTAATCCTATGTCACAAGGGATACACACTGGCTGAAATTTAGTATTCTCAGTTCTATAATTCAACCAATAATAGACTTGAAAAGGAATGGATTGTATATCCTCAGAATCCACAGTTTGGCTGTAATACCTTTGAATATTTTTTGGCTGTCCAGCATAGGTATTCCCCGACGTGTCTGTCAGCTTGTCATGCTGTGGGGGCTTGTGTGTTGCTGTGATGCTAAAAGCTTTGTCACTGATATTTCAGGTACCAGCAGGGCCACCCATGGTGGATATGTTTCAGCTGAGCTTCCAGACTGAGACTGACTAGGTCTGAGAAGGACCCAGCAACCTACTCCTGAAACAAGGAGGCATTGAAAACCCTATGAATAGCAAAGAAGCGCTGTCAAATATAGGGCCAGAAAATTAACCTCCTAGGCGAGACATTCAAAAGGTGATGGGAAATTTGCCTCCTCAGAGAAGGGTTCATCTTAATAATGGGAATGGAATAAAAACACTGGGACCTCCTTTTGCTGATGTGGCACAACTCAGAATGAGAAGTAACACAGTGATGGCAACAATGGGCTCAAAAATTTAAAAAAAAAAGATGTATATGGCACAACGTTGGGTAGTGTTTCTTTTCACTGTACATAGGGTTGCTGTGAGTCAGACCCAACTCTATGGTACCTAACAACAACAACAGTAGCATAGGTATTAATTACTTGGTCAAGAATTGAGGAATGAGTTTCACTAATACTGTAGTGAGCTGGGATTTAGCTCAGTTGGTGGAGTGCTGCTCTGCAGTCTCTGGGGTCCCGAGTTCGATTCCCAGCACCGGGAAATTGGGAGAAGGAGTTACCACCCACTCCCAGGGCAATCCTGAAACAATCAGCCACTGAAAACCCTGTGAGGGTTGCTATGAGTTGGACAGGACTCCACAGCACCTAACAATAACAACAATATTGTGGCACGTAGTAAACAAATGATCAATTCATTGTTACATGTAAAGATTTCTATAAAGATTTGTCAGGGGCTGGTAAAACACATCCTCATTCAATAAACTTCTATCCCAGTGCCCTTTCCCATGTTAGCCTTTGTGTGCAGCTTCCTGTTTGTACACACTGCTGTGGTAAATGTATGTGTTCTGCAGTGCTGATGAGGTCTCTCTTGGGTCAGTCGTGACTTTCCAATTTCATAACAATGATGATGGCTTTTACTTCTGTTTCTTTATGACTCCCTGTGCATTGCAAGGTAGACTGTAAATTCACAAGTTGTTGTTGTTGTTGTTGTTGTTGTTGTTGTTGTTGTTAGGTGCCGTTGAGTCGATATCCGACTCACAGCGACCCTCATAGGACTTTCTATGGCTGACTGTTTCGGGATTACCTTGGGAGTGGATTGCCAGGCCCTTCTCCCATTTGTGCGGTGCTGGGAATTGAACTCGGGACCTCAGAGACTACAGTGCAGCGCTCTACCAACTGAGCTAAATCCCAGCCCCAATTCACAAGTAGTGCTTCTTAATTCGTTTATTGACTAATCTATTATTGTTTGGAAAGATAAGTATGAATTATCTTTTTGATTCACATAATTAGGTTAAAAGGGTACAGCATGGTTAAAGCATTTCTAATGTCTCAGAAATTCCTGGGTGTCATCAAACACATGGTATAATTCTTATCCTTTTATAACTCCATAGGATTATGCACATCATTTTTACAGGTGAAGAAACCATGGCCTGATAGCAAGTTAACTCCCTAAGACCTTACAGATAGTAAAGAATGGAATTAACAATAAAAAGCAGCTTTCTAACTCCAAGGCTTTCACTTTCCTCCTGAAAGTTTCATCATTATTGCCATCATTATTTCTTTAAGTTATTGTCTTCATAAACTGAAGGACATTTCCTCAGAATAAATAATTTGAAATTTATTTTGTTATAATTGAGCTAAAAAAGTTTCATAATCTTCTTTCTTCCTCATTCTGCCACTCAAAAAATGTGGGGCCTGTACTTATATCCAAAGTGAACCCTAGAGTTAACATATGTAATATAGCAGCATCACAGAAGAAGAGGGGGAAAGGGAGAAATTGATTGCCACCATTTGGCCGCTCTTAGTAGTTGTTTGAATGCTAATTTTCCAGCAGTCCATCATAGGCTTTAAAGAATGGACAGAGGAAACAGATGGCAATTAGAGTTTGGTAGAAATTCTTGTGAACAGTGTTGCAGTCAAGGATGACTAGGTATCCGTGACATGACTGGAAGTTGGAAGAAACTACAGCAAGTGCCATCCCATGGACTAAAAGGATATAAAGTGAAAAGAAGAATAATTGACAATGTTTTATGATAGAAATGCATCTTTGAAGAGATTAGAATGGAAAAGCCTTGTATAGCAGGGTTCTCATTTCCAGAGATATCTCTCTTTTAGTAAAGGAGGGGATGCTTACATTTCAAGTTGATCTTTTCATTCATTCATTCGACAGCCATTTTAATAGCTTTATTGAGATATAATTTACTTATTATAGTATTTGCCCATTTAAATTACACAATTCAATGGTTTTTAAACATATCTATAGAGTTGCACCATCATCACCACAATATAATTTTTTAATATTTCCATGATCACAAAAGGAAACCATGCCCATTAGGAGTCATCTCCAACCTCGACTGCCCTTTGCCAGGTGCCATGGCATATGCCTATAATCCCAGCAACTCAGGAGGCAGAGGCAGGATGATCACAAGCTTGAGACCAGAAGCAGTCTGCATAATTTAGCGAGACCCTTTCTCAAAAATTAAAAAAAAATGGGCTGGCGGTGCAGCTCAGTGGTACAGTGCTTGCAAAGCATGCAAGCACAGGGCCCTGTGTTCAACCCCCAGTACCACACACACACACACAGAAGTCATCTTCATCCTTCATATCCATCTTTCTCTCCTCTGCACTCCCAGACAATCACTAATAATTTTTGTGTTTGTATATATTTGCCTATTATGGGTATTTGATATAAATGGAATCACACAGCATGTAGCTGGCTTCTTATACTTAGCATATCATTTTCAGTTTCATCCATATTGTAGGAGGGATCAGTAATTCATTCAACAACTCTTATTGCATGTCAATAACGTACCAGACCCCACAAGACACTAAGGATATAACTACAAACACAGAGGAGCATGGTGCATGTCCTCACAGAGCTTGAAGCCTAGTTGTTGTTGTTGTTGTTAGGTGCCGTCGAGTTGAGTCCGACTCATAGCAACCCTCATAGGGTTTTCAATGGCTGACTGTTCCGGGATTGCCTTGGGAGTGGGTTGCCACGTCCTTCTCCCATTTTGTGGTGCTGGGAATTGAACTCGGGACCTCAGAGACTGCAGAGCAGCGCTCTACCAACTGAGCTAAATCCCAGCTCTGAAGCCTAGTAGGCGATGATTTTAAGCAAATAACCACACTAACATCTATATAGTTACAATGGTGATGAAGCCACTATGGGAATACCTGCAAAGATATCAAAGTAACCTGAAGTACCATGAAAGGACTTGGTGAAAGCCATTTTTAAATTGAGGTCTCTGGTGTGAGAAAGAGTTGGCTAAAGGAAGAGGCATCAACATACAATTCTTGAGCTCCCACTTTTTACTAAGCTAAATATAAGGTTAAAACCCAAAGTAAAGGACAAGGTAAAACAACTTATGATGTAATCATCACTGTGTAATCAGTGATGACTAGAAATTTAGAGGAGAGGCACTTGGTATGGCTCAAGGAAATCTTGTGAAAACTGATGGGTTGGTTGAGTTCTAACAGAGGAGTCATCCTCTTCAAGTATGGAAAGAAGGATGAAAAGAAGACTGCTCCAAGTAAAAGTAGCCAAATTGTCAGAGCCTTCAGATGACAAGTGAGCAGGCTGCTGTCAGGAAGTGTATTTTATAACAGGGATTCTCGAAAGTGCTCTGATTCACTCAGGAATCTCTAATGGGTTCTGATCTTTTATCTATTTTCTAATACCATAGAGCTTTGGATCATCTCCAGCCAGGAGAGAAAGAGAGCTTCATATTTTGCCTGTGTTCACTTTATGTAAAGCCTTTAATGAAAGCTGCAGCATTCGAAGAATGTAACTATGTCATCACACGGAATTGTTCTGCTCTGTTGTATATTGAAATGAATCATTGTGTGTAGTGCTTATTCCCTATCTGAAGATTACTGTGTAGACCCATATTTAGTTTAGCTTATTGAGTTTGGTTCATATTATTAACATTATTATGGAACTGATAATGGATACATATATCATTCATCACTGGCATTCAGTCTAAAAATAGCTCAAGAGATATTTTCAATAAAATATCCCATTTATAGTCTCCACTGGAAAAACAAAATACTCCTCTGGTATAAACATGTAAGATTATTGAAGTAAATTTAACTTGATAACTAAAGGGATATTTCATTGAGCCATGCAATCTAGGTCTTTGAAGGAAAGGTCAGAGGAGAAGAGAACTCATGATTTGGACCAGGGGCTTTTAGTCAACCTCTTAACTTCCAGGCAGCTCTAGTATCACAAAGAAGAACTAATATATTCACTGAATCAGGAAACTTCTGAGCCCCAGAGTCATGTCAGAAACTTGTCTGTGATGCACCTTAATTCTAGCTCTGCTTCTGTGTCCTAAGTCTAGAACATAACATGGGGAGGAAATCATGGAACAGGTTTGGAATGTTTGGCTGATTGAACTTTTCTAGAAAAACCTGCCTTTGCCATTGCAATTCAGAGTATGTTGGAGGGAAATGAGGAGACATTGCTGCCATTGCTTTTATCTGAATGTCTTTAAGATCTCTGAGAAATGTTTTTCGATCCAACATATCATCTGTATAGTTAGAGCATCCTCATATTTTGCCTGAAAAATTCGGGGAGGTCTATAGATCTCTGGGCTTTGTAGAGGGAGTATCTTCTAGGACACTAGAGGAAACCTTCTGTATACTTCCATTCCAGCTACCAACTTAGACTCCCCAAGTAGTTTCTGCTATTTTTTTTTTTGTTGGTTTTTATCCGGTATGCCACAAGACTTCAAAACAGTTAATAACATTTAATAAGAGGGAGGACTAAAACAAGGGTGTGTGTATGTGTGTGTGTGTGTGTGTGTGTGTGTGTGTGTGTGTTTCTGTGTGTGTCTGTGTATAAAGAAAGGGAAAATTATAGGATTTATTTATTTAATAAATATTTGTTGAACATCTCCTATGAGCCAGGCTCTATTTTAAGTGCAGGCGATCAGTAATGAACAAGAAAGACAAAGTCCCTAAACTCATGGGACTTATGTCTTAGTGTTGAATCACAATCAGATAGCACATAGGATTAAGAAGGATGGTTTCATCAGGGTGAGCCTTCTTTATATCACTGAACATTACTCTCTTATATTTGTGTTCAAAGCATGTAGAGGTTGTTGTTGTTAGGTGCTGTCAAGTCCATGTTTGACTCAGAAATCCTACGTACAACAGACAAAACATTTTTGTCAGTGCTTCTGTGCTATTTATAGGGTTTTCAATGGCTGTTTTTTGGGGAGTGAGTTGCCAGATCCTTATCCCAAGCCCATAGCACCTAGTGTTCTCAGGTGGTCTCCCATCCAAGTACTAACCAGACCTGACCCTGCTTAGTTTCCAAGATCTGACAGGATCAGATGCCACAATGGTATGCCTACAGACATGTAGAGATTAGGGTATGGCATTTAGCTAATGGGTGATGATGAAGGCGTCTGATGAGAAGCCATAAAAAGAACTTGAGCCAAGATATGGAAACATCCAAAGTATTTTTCAACAGATGAATAGATTTTAAAAATGTGACATATATACACAATACTCACCATAAATGTAAGGGAATTGGGAGAATGAAGTAGGAATAGTGGGAACAGTAGTATCAGTTCTCCAGATTCACTATTCCCTTAAATAAAGCATACAGTGGGAAAAGGACTTCCAGAAAATTTTGCAGTATCTGAGAAGATCACTTGAGTTAATTCCTAGATGGAGCTCCTAGGGAAGATGGCAAGACCCTGAAAGAAATGGCTGACTGAGGCATCTAGACACAATAAGTCTTGGTAACCTCATAGTTGTCTCTGGCAGAGACAGAGAGTTTGACAAAGGTCTTAAATAGGAATAAAGGTAAGAAAGGGAGAGACATAGGAAGGCAGAGAGGGAGGGACAAAAAGAAGAGGAAAGAAGGAAGGAAGGAAGAGAGGGAAGGAGGGAGATTGTTTGTGGACTGAGATTTCTACTTACTATATTTGCTTTAATGTTTTAGCCACCTCAATGAGTCTCCAGGACATTATGGGAAGAGTCTTGTGGACCAGCTTGACACAGAGTATTTTAAGACAGCAGTATCTCCTCCCCTTTGTCGTCAGAGCAATCATAGATAGGTATTCACTATTCATGGAGGGGGAGATTCACAGGGAAATGTATGGTGACTTTAGACCACTGTTCCCATGTGGAAAATCTCCCTATATTTCCAAATTTAGTGGACCTGGATTTGAGTTAAAAATGATTTCTTTTCAAATAAGATACCTCATTTGCATCACTATAGTTTTATAGTATTTGGATGTTGTTGCATTTTACTGTGGATTTTTTCTTTAAAGTCACCTTGTAATCCCCTACTTTTAAAAGAGAGTAATCGCATACATTTGCCTGAAAAAAGTCACAAAGCAAATTTAAACTGCTTTCCCAATTTATATTCCAATGTTGTGTAGTATACCATTAATATATCCTTGGCATAATATAACATATTATATAATCTGGGTCTTGAGGGGTGGGGCACAAGTGACCTTTAAATTGTTACTTCTCTTTGTCTTATTTCCCAAGTCAGTGTCTCAAATTAGAGTTATATTATTTTTAAGTAAAGGAGACATGTCTCTATAATAGCCTGGGGTATAGGGGTAGGTGGGGATGGGTATGAGAAGCAGTAGAATAGAGAATCTATTTTTGAAGCATGTATCAATAATATTAAAATTACCTCTTAGATTCCTTGCACATACTGGGAAGACATGTTTCATAATAATGTGGTGATAAAACTTTCCATCCTTATGTTTAATCAGATCTCTAAGCACCTCTGTCTTTAAATGAGCTTTTAAAATTGTTCTCTCCTTTTGAATTATTACAAACTGATAATGCACAGTGAAAAACAAATCACTCATAGTTCTCATTTAACAGATACAAAAAAGGAACATGGGAGGCTGTTATTTAAAGCTTTGTTAGATTGTTAAATGAAATGGAAGGTTAAATGGGAAATCTGTTGTACTTCAACTATTGGGAAGATATGAATTTGCAGGGACATTGAATAATTTCACCTTCACTTTTGGATTTTACATTTTAAAATGCTTCTCTGCATAATGAGATGTTTGGGCTGATAAAGAATGCTTAAGTCAAAAGGAGATGAAATAACTCCTTTATATGTCATGTAGAAGAAAGAGCTGTTGTTAGTTATCTGGATCACTTGGTGATATAAATCCACAGAGATTCAGGGGATTCTAAATGAGAAGAAGGGACGTTCAGCTGGGGAATTATTCTGAAGTGCCTATTTCACTTCAGTGGATGGGAATATGAGCAATCTGTTTGTGAAAACAGAAACTATAAAGACATTAAAATTATTAGATTTTATAAGGAAAGGATGATTGGGGAGTCAACTCCATTAATTTACATTTTGTTAAAGGGACACCTACATGCCCTGCTAATGAGTTGTATGTTTTCTCTGTTTGACACATAGAAGTCATCATATTCCATGCCCCATGATTCCTATTACTTCTCTGAAGGTTTCTGACACAATTGCAAAAAGAATTCTCTGTCTCCTGACAGTTATTTGCCTTATGCTTCATGCTATGAGACTTATACAGAGTATCTCTAATAACAAGGGGTTGGGACAAAGTCTGGTAAAATCCCACTTAGAGTTTTCCTAATGAATGTTAGGTTGGTTCAAAATTTCTTCTTTCAACTGGGCTCGGTGGAACACACCTATAATCTTAGCAATTTGGGAGGCTGAGACAGGGAGATCATGAGTTCAAGGACAGATTCAGCCAGTGTAGTTTAACAAGACTGTTTCAAAATAAAATAAAAAATGGCTGAAAGTAGAGTTCAGGAGTAGAGCACTTGCCTAGCATGCACAAGGCCTTGGGTTCAACTTTTTAGTACCTCAAAAAAATTCTCAAATCAGAATACAATATGTAATGGTGTGATGGTTAATTTTGATTTTCGATGTGTTTGTATTGAGAGGTATCTGGGAGATTAGTAAGGCCCACCTCTTGTTGCGTCTATGAGGGCATTTCCAGAGACCAGTAAATATGAGAGCTTTGAGCTAATGAATGGCTTAATCCATTGATGGAGTCAAGATTTAAAGAGACTATTGGGAGGTGGTAGAACTGTGGAAGGTGGGGCCTGACTGGAGGAAGTAGGTCACTGGAGATGTTGCTTATCTTTGGGATTGTGTGTTGCCTGGCTCCTTCCTGTTACTGTTCCATTCTGCTTCCTATCCTCCATGATATGAGTTGTGCTATCCTGCCTTCCCTGACATGACAGATTGAAATCTCTGAAATTATAAGCAAAATAAATATTTCCTCCCTTTAAGTGTTTTCTCAGGTATTTGGTCGCAAGCAACAAAAAGTAACTAACATAGAAAAATGGATAGACTAATTAGTGCCATTCAGAAATGTTTTGATAAAAAAGAATACGATAAGAGGAAAATAAGCCTAACTGTCCACAAAAGTAATAAAAATAAAGCTGAAGCCAAATTTTCTTTAATTCGTTATAATAGAACTGACCTCTAATGCTAACATTCAAAAGATTAAAATAAAGTGACTATTTTACTCAGACCATTCATGTTGGCTTAAATTTCAATCTTTACATAGAGTTGAAATGGAAGTTGAAAACACACAATGTAATTGCCATCTTGCCTTCATTAAGTCATGTTAGAGTAATGTCTCAAGATAAGCACCTCCCCTAACACATGGTATTGGTGCCTCTTTCTTCCCGTTCCTATTCTGCCTCAAGACTAACATTCTGTGATGCTCTTTGACTTTCTATATATTTAAAGCAAAAATTTTTTAATCAGGCTAGATGTTACTGTTGAACATCCATAGTCATATTTTGGCAAGGAAATCGGAGTCTGGCAGCCTTTTCCAACAATTTCATATAATGCAAGAGGGCTTAATGTCCCCATTATAGAACTGATTCTATTACACTCTCCTCTCCAGAACTAATGGAGCACTCAACCTATTCATGTTAAAGAAAATGATTGAATATGAAAAGCTTCCAGACTCTGCTTCTTGCCAGGATGAGAACTGCTGTTTTTTATACTGACCAGGGAACTCACCCCTTAATTAACTTTATTGTTATTTTTCACCTGCCAGGAAGTCCTACACAAAGCACATAAAGGCTTATTTGTGGGGAACTATTTTAGATCTCTCTTTAACATCTTTATTTTGTTTTAAAACATACAATAATAATAGCTAACCTTTATTGACTGCTTGCAACATAACAGATACACTTCCAGTTCTTTATATAAATTAAATGTAACAAAATCCTATGTGGCAGGTATTATTATCATCATCATGGATAAAGAAAGTAAAGTTTGGGAAGTATAAGTACCATGGATATCAGTGTAGGTTGTAAAATATAAACCATCTGAGCTCTTAATCATTATGCTATATAACTTCCAGTTTGCTAAAACATGACAGTGAATTAAGCTAGTGAGTTGGGAATAAATACATTTATTAGAAAAATACTGATTCACTACTGTTTGAAATATAAACATAGTATCAACTTTGGCTAGATAGCTTGCTAAGTGAAATATAGTTGTCAGTTAGATGAATTTTACATCCAGTGAATGAGCTAGGAAGCACAAAGTTAATCAAAATGTAAGGTAGTATTTATTGTGCTAAAATACAAGTGTAAATTGACTAATGGTCTTAGAAGGATAAGTTTATTATAATTGTTCTATTTATTCATTTATTTTGTATTTTTTGTGTACTTTGCATGCACTCTACCAATGACCTGCATCCCTACCCCTAATGGAGCACTCAACCTATTCATGTTAAAGAAAATGATTGAATATGAAAAGCTTCCAGACTCTGCTTCTTGCCAGGATGAAAACTGCTCTGTTTTCATCTACCCGTATTTCAACTACCCCTATTTTTACATTTTATTTTTCAGTTAGGGTCTCATTAAATTTTGCAGGGGGCCTCTGGCCTCAAAGTTGTGATCCTCCTACCTCATCCTCTGAAGTTTCTGAGATTACTGGCATGCACTACTGCACCTGGCTTTATTATAATTATTCTGATGATGTTAGACAAAACCTTATGGGAAAAGTGATATTTGAGCATACTCTTGAAGATTTGTGAAATGTTTAGACAAGGAGAGTGAAAGAAAGTCAGGTTTAATAAATGTTTATCTTAGTAGCACTAAGGCATTAGTTTGAGATGTTTATAGTATGAAAAGTAGGATGGAAACCTATAATATTAGATTTGGATATATCTACAGAGATTATTTGCTCTCAATATTTTTTTTTCTGAAATATAAACCAAATCCAAAGAAATATTATACACTTAATTTTATATGTACAGGAGAAGGGCATAGCAATCACTCCTGTAGCAATCATGAAACAATCAGCCATTGAAAACATGATGAACAGCAGAGAAGCTCTGACATAGTGCTGGGCAAGGCACGGTGTTGGGGAGTGTTTCATTCTGTTGTACATAGGGTCATATGAGTCAGACCCAACTCGACAGCACCTAATAGCAACAACAACATTTTATGTATATGAGCTCTTCTTGCAGAAAGAGTGGAAGTTGCAAAGAGAAACATTAACTTGATAAATATATGTGACATTCATTTTATAGATGAAACTTAACATTCAATTTAAGAATTTAGATACAAATGAAGAGCCAGTAAGTTTTTTTTTCCAGTACTGGGGGTGAACCCAGGTCTTTTTACATGTTGGGCAAGTGCTCTTCCACTGAGATATATGCACAACCCCTTTTTTAATTTTTATTTTGAGACAGGATCCTTTTAAGTTGCACAGGCTCCCTCTGGGCTTGAACCTATGATCCTCCTTCCTCAGCCTCTCCAATTGCTGGGATTATACACAGGTGTGTGCCATAGTCCCTGGCTGAGATTTTTTAAAAAGTGTGTTTGGCAGTCTGTATTGGTCTCTGGCCTCAGACCAGGGCTTAAATTCCACCTCTCACCTCTTCACTAAATCTCTAATTTGGGGGAATTTCATTAATCTCTCTGTTGATGAAAAAACTATTTCCTTCCAAAATTCACTTCAGTATAGTTTAGATATTAAATGTGAAATCTTTAATCCTTGGCATAGTGTAAGAACTTAATTGTCACATTTGATTTTGATATCTGTGGCTTGATAAAATATGAGTTTAGAATCACAGCTTATAGCAATGTAGATCATATTTCAAACAGTGGAAAAATTAGAAGCAGGTTGGTAGGTTTTATAACATCCCAGGAAAGAGGTGAAAAGTCACTGAAATGCATAATTAAGAAACATTCAAAGTTTTAATGTCAGAGTATGTAGCACTTAGCCACTGATTAGATGTTAAGAGTATAAAAGAGAATGTGCATGATAACCACATGACCTTGAAAGAATGAGATTGGTGATAAGGTTCATTGACATAGGGAGCCAGGGTCAAGGGCCAGGTTGAGAATGAGCATCATGAGTTTGATGTGGAAGTATGATTTTGGGAAGGTCTTCTGAAGATAGCTGGAAAGATTTAAAGCTCAAGAGGGAGTCTGGAGTTAGCAAGGCAGGCCCAGGAATGACTTATGAACTTATAAATCAAAGTTATAGAAGGAAATTGTATGAAGACCTGAAAAATGGGAAAAGGTGAGGGAAAGGGGACAGCAAGAAAAACTGAAGAACTGTCTAATGGAAGAAATCCATCAACTGAGCTATGGCAACAATGTGATGTCACTGTTTCCACAAAAAATTGGTGATACAACAGAAAAGGAAAAGAACTGTGAATTGCCCACTGGATTTGTGTTGCTGGCCTTTAGAAGAGCAACTATTTCTTTAAAATACTGAGATTGAAGCCAGTTAATCATAAATTGATAAATGTCTAGAAGGAGAAGAATTAGAAGCACAGTGTATCCCATATTTTATTTTTTTAGGTTTAGTAGTAAAGACAGTAGACTGAATGTGAGTAGCTGAAGATCAATTTTATTTTTATAGGGAATGACAGAGTATTTAAGAACAACTCACTAGTCAGAAACAAATTAAGAACATTTAAAGGCCATGGAGACAGTTCCTGTAGAATATGACACAGGGTAGGATCAATACCAAATTTGAAGGTTTTACTTTGAAAGTGAACAATACCTAGTCCTCTGAGATAAGAGATAGATCACATAATGGGAAGGTATAGAAGCATATTGAACTCAATGGCCGATTAGCTGAGGGAGTTCACAGGGTATGGGTTCATCTTTCATCTAAGTGGAAAATGAGATCATTCACTTGGTATAAAGATCTAGAGGTCCCATTCATGAGAGAACAACGCTATGAAAGAAAATACAGATTCAACTGAGAAAGACTAGGTGAATTATAATTGCATTTTATATAGAAGATAGCATGAATTTGTAGGACAGCCAATAATTGTGTTATATACATATTTATTCTTTTGTTGTTTTAGAGACTTGAATTAAAACTGGGCAAATAAAAATGCTTACTTTTTGCTGAAATAGTAAATATGATAAAATGTCAAGAAGAAGAGAAGTGTCTGACCTCTAGGGAGATTTGATATGACAAATATGAAATACAATCTGGAATAGATACAAAGAAAAAATTTGCAAAAATTGGAAGACTCACAGACTAGAAATCATCATGAAGTTGAGCTGAAGTTTCTGAAATAAAATGTGAAATGGTACAGGTATAGAGACTTTTCAGCACTTAAAACTTAGGGAATAGCAGAAAACATTGTGAGATATACTGGGGGAAAATATCCTGCTCAGGTTAGAAGGCACTCAAAAGACAACTGGGGAAGAGTTGCCTCCTCAAAGTATAGTAGACCTTAATAACAGAAATGGAGAAAAGCCCCAGGAACCTCCATTTGCTGATATAGCATGACTCAAAATGAGGAGGAACAATAAAAAAACTATCCATGATAATTGGAAAGTGGAATGTATGTAGTATGAATCTAGGAAAATTAGAAATCATCAAAAGGGAAATAGAGTGCACAAACTGACATTCTAGACATCAGTGAGCTAAAGTGGACTGGCTTGGGCCATTTTGAATCAGATAATAGAATAGTTTATTATGCAGGGAATGATAGATTAAACAAAAATGGAGTTGCATTCATCATCCAAACGATTTCTCAAGATCTTTCCTGAAGAACAATGTTGTCAGTGACAGAATAATATCCATGTATCTACAAGAAAAGCCAGTTAATATGAATACTTTTAAAATTTATGCACCCACCACCAAGGCTATAAATAAGATAGGAACAATTTTGCCAACTTCTGCAATCTGAAATAGGTGGAACATGCAATCAGAATGTACTGATAATTTCTAGTGACTAGAATGCATGATGGGAGAAGGATTTGGCAATCCATTCCTGAGGCAATCCCGAGACAATTGGCCATTGAAAACCCTATGAGGGTCGCTATGAGTTGGACATAACTGGATAGCACCTAACAAGAAGAATGCATGGATATAGACTTGGTATAGAAATGGTGCTGGAGATCACAGGATAGAATGTTGTCAGACCAATGCCCTTTTCACTGCAAATACATTTTTTCACCAACATAAATGGTGACTATACACATAGGATTAACCACATGGAACATACATGGCACAAATTGACTATATTTGTGGAAAGAGAAAAGCTAAATATCAAGTGTTAGAACAAGACGAGGCACTGCTCATGGATCAGACCATCAACAGCTCATATGCAGGTTCAAACTGAAACTGAAGAAAATTAGAACAAGCAAATGAGAGCCAAGGTATAACCTTGAGAATATCTCACCTGAGTTCAGAGACCACCTCAAGAACAGGTTTGATGCATTAGACACTAATGATGCAGACCAGAGAATTTGGGGCATGACATCAAAGACATTATTCATGAGGAAAGAAAAAGATTATTAAAAATACAGGGGAAAAAAAAAGAAAGACCAAACTGCATGTCAAAAGACACTCTGAAAATTGTCCTTGAATGTCAAGCAGCTAAAGTAAAAGGAACACATGATGATGTTAATGAACTAAACAGAAGATTTCAAAGGGCCTCTCAAGAAGACAAGATCAAATATTTTAATGCCATGTGCAAAGAGCTGGAGATAAAAAACCAAATGGGAAGAACACACTCTGTTCTGCCCAGGCCCAGGAATTGAAGAAAAAGTTCAAGCCTCAAGTACCAATAGTGAAAAATTCTACAGGAAAAATATTACGTGATGTTGTTGTTGTTAGGTGCCATCCTAACCTATTCCTATTCCTATTCCTATTCCTATTCCCAAGACTATAACACTTGGTGTTTCCATTCACAAATCAGCTTGACTTCTGAGACGTGGCAGGATTGAATGCCACAGTGGTACAGCAGCTGGCATTCCCATCATTAAGGTAGACTTTATTTTGAGGAGGCAACTCTTCCCTAGTTTTTTGAGTGACTTTCAACTTGGGGCCTCATCTTCAGGCACTATATATGATAGTGTTTCTCTGATATTCATAGGATTTTCAATGTCTAATTGTTTTTGGAGTGGGTTAGCCATGTCTTTTTCCCTAAACTGTCTTAGTCTGGAAGCTCAGTTGCAACCTGTCCACCATGGGTGATCCTGCTTATATCTGTAATACCTGTGGCATAGCCTTCATCATCACAGCAATATGCAAGCCCTCACAGTATGGCAAACTGACAGACACATGATGGAGGAAAAAAACTCTTACAGCTAATTAACTCTTTCAACAAAGTAGCAGGATACACAATTAATATTTAAAATATCAGTAGCCTTCCTTTACACCAATAGTGAATAGGGAGAATAGGAAACTAGAGCAATAATTTCATTCACAATAATCCACCAAAAAATTAAATATTTAGGAATCAGTATAACCAAAGACCCTGAAAATCACTACAAGGAAAATCTAAAAGCTTTAAATAAAGAAATTGTAGAGGACACTAGAAGATGGAAGTACTTGCCCTGCTCATGGATTGGATGAATCAATATTGTAAAAATGGCTATATTACCAAAAGCAATTCAGAGATATAAGGCAATTCTCATTAAAATTCCAATGACAGACTTTTCAGAAATTGAAACAAATAATCCTAAAATTCATATGAAAGCACAAAAGACAACATATAGCAAAACAAACAAACAAACAAACAAACAAAAAAAAACCTTAAACAGTGAAAACAATATAGGTGGGATCACAATACTTAAATTATACTACCAGGCTATAATGGTAAAAAGAGCTTGATACTGGCATAAAAAATAGGCCTGAAGATGAATGGAACCGAATTGATATACCCACTGGACCCAACGATATACCCACATAACTATAGCCACCTGATTTTTTACAAAGTGGCTAAGGACACTCATTGGAGAAAAGATAGCCTCTTCAACTAATGGGGCTGAAAAAATTGGGTATCTATGTGCAGAAAACTGAAAATAGACCTGTATCTCTCATTTTGCATGAGAGTCAATTTGAAATGGATAACAGACCTCAACATAAAACCAAAAAGTCTTAAAACTAGTGGAAGAAAATATAGGAAACACACTCCAACACATGTGCACAGGAAAGTGTTTCCTTAACAAGACTTCAATGACACAGAAAATGGCACTAAATTGACAAATGGGATTACATGAAATTAAAAATCTTCTGTGCTGCAAAGAAAATAATCAACAGAGTTAAAGGAGAGCCTGATGAAAGGGAGAAAATCTTTGCATCCTATACAGCTGACAGAGGACTAATTTTTAGAATATACAAAAAACTTAAAGCAAATGTCAAGACAACAAATAACCCAATACATAAGTAGGAAAAGAAATGAGCAGACAGTTCTCAAATGAAGAACCTTGAAGGGCAAAGAAAAACATGTAAAAATGTTCAATATCCTTAGCCACTAGGGAAATGCAAGTCAAAACAACACTGTGATTCCATCTCACTCTAGTAAGAATAACAAAGATAAAAAAATAATAACAAATGTACAAGAATGTGTAGAAAAAGGAACCCTTTCCCTACTGGTAGGAATGTAAATTTGTGCAAACATGTTGGAAATCAATATGGAGATATCATAGAAAATTAAGACTAGAACTGCCATACAACCCACCTATACCTGGGAATATGCCCAATGGGAGATAAATCATCATACAACAGTAGCTACTGCCTTTCTATATTTAATGCAGCACTCTTCACAATCATAAGGATATGGAACCGACCAAGATGTCTGTCAATGGAGGAATGGATAAAAAAATTGTAGTTTATATACCCAAAGGATTATTGTTCATCAATAAAGATAAAGGAAGTATGTCATTTATAGCAAAATGAATGGAACTGGAGAATATTTTTAAGTGAACAAACCCACACTCCAAAAGAGAAATAACATGTTCTCACTCATATTTGCAAGCTAAATGAACTTAAACGAGGAAGAAAACATATATATATACACAATATATATATATATATATAATATATGATATATATGATATTTAGATATATTATGATTAATTTGGCTTATGATTATATGATTAATTAGACTCATCTAAGAAGGGAAAATGAAAACAGAGCAGAAAAAGGGGGAGGGTCCTGGGGGGGAGGAAACAGGTTAAAGAAGGAGGCAAGGGAGGCAAATAATGTGGAAAGATAAAAAGAGAGAGTATAATTTTAAAAATAGATGATGCAACAATAAAAATACATGGGAAAAGGGGGAATATATTCCATAAATGCATATGATCATATTTGCAAGCTAAAGAAGAAAACATATATATGATTTTTTACCATATATTAATCAAAAGATTCTGTAAAACATATAAGCTGATGAAAGTATAACCAAAAGCAATGTAGCAATTGCAAAATGGGAATAGTAAAAGCACTACTACTCTGTACCCCACCAACATTTGTAAATAAAGTGGATATAAAAATAAATAAGTAAATAAATAAGTAGAATAAAAATAATAAAAAATATTACATAGAAAAATTAAAAAGAAAAAAGACAAGGAAGAAAGACAAATAGTTAGAAGAGCTCCTTTCCAGGTTTTCTAGTACTGGAATCTTCTGGGCCTGGTTAAGGAAGATAAGGGGTCACTTATAATTTATTGTGGTTTCTCTCTGTTCACATTGTACAATGTGGTAATGTATGTGGGCTTCAGCTTCCCCTGGTCAAGGATGTGATATCCACATCAGGGCTGAATTCATTTCTTTGCATACCAGGAACCACTGTTGGTCCCAATGAGGTTTGTGGTCTGTGAGATAGTGGGACGCCCACTCACTCCAGTTCTCCCTTATTTTTGACCCTCGGGTCAGCAAAATTCAAGCCTCATGGTATTCCCCAAGAGCATCAGAGAGGGGAGCAGCAAACAGAACACTGAGTTCTGCACTGGACGGGAATCCTAAGGAAACTGGGCAGTCTGCTTGCTGGCATCAGTGATTTTAAATCCCACCAAGCAGTAAACTGCCCTGTGAGAGGAAAGAAGCTGCAGAAATTGAGTAATCCAATGGACCAGATTCAGAATTCTTGGTCCCCCTTATCAGGTAACCAGGTGTGGTAGTGAGGCATTTCGGGAGGCTGAGTAATTCACCAGCGAAAGCTGTAAGTCTGCACAGTAATCTGCAGGCAATGGGGCTGCTTCTTGCCACAGAAGGAGGGATCACTGACCACTGTGCCACAGCGTAAAACTCCCCACTGCTTATACTTCTCAGTGTGTATGCATCCAACCCTCCTCTTCTCCACAACTGCCTATTGTGGACATCCCCTGTCAAGACACTTTGGCAAGGTGACTCCAGGTTCCCTAACTTGTGGTTGATCCTTGTTTTGAAGTCCTCAGAGTAGCTCAGTCTCAAATAGATCCTTTTTCTAGAGGGTACCTGGCTGCAGCATTCAAAAATATGGGAGCAACACAATGGAATTCTCCAATGCTTACTTGCTATGCAGGAGGGGTCACTGTAATGCCAAATCCCCACACTGGATTCAAGGCTTGAGAGAAATTTGGGTTTCACCTGAGGCTGTCTGCACCCTCCAGGTTTATCTTAGGGCTGCTGCTTTGCATTCCTTCTCCATAGACAGCTAGGGTTGGAGTCAGTGAATGCTTCCTACTTTTCTCTACATCACCTTTCTGTTTCTCTGTGCTTTTTAGCTTTTCATCTCCTTCTTGATTCCTGAAATTCTTCCATTCTTTCTCTCCTCAGGATATAGTTTCTCCTTTGTTATACTGTTTCTTCTCATTCAGAGTCATGTGGAGGAAACTTCTGATCTGCCATCTTACCCAGAAGCCATTTTTTATGTATGGTGTCAGGTAAGGATCCAATTTCCTTCTTTTGCATGTGGCCCTCCACTTTTCCCAGAACTGCTTACAGAAACTATTCTTTCCACAGTTCATGGCCTTGACATCCTTTTCTGAAATCAACTGTAAATATAAACATCTATCTCCGTATTCTCAATTCTATTCCACTGATCTATATGTCCATCCTTGTGTCAGTACACCCTATCTTGGTAATGTATCTTTGTAGTAAATTTTTGTTGTTTGGGGGAATTTTGGATAATACTAGTTGGCCAGCTTCCCCAGGACAACTTTGCCCTTTATGTTTGACCTCAACCAAATATAAGCCTTAGAAAACAACTGATGCTCAAGCTGCTTATGCTGGCAGCACTCTTACAAGATGGATAGCGGGAACTCGTTGGTAACACTGCCAAATCCCATAAGACGACTGACTGACCTGAGGGTCTCTGTCTAAACACTGTTCTCAAAGTTTCAGGAATCTGTCCCGTTTTAACTTAGTATTCAGTACAGGTCAGTTACCAGATGTTTCTTCCACAAAAGAAGCTTAAGTTATTCTTGTAAGAGTAAGCTTTGTTTTAAGGCTCATAAAAATTTCATTTGTGCTGAGGTGATCTTGTTCCTGAGGAATCCCTGGGCTACGTTGCATCATAGTGTTAACTCTGTGACTCTTAAGTGAGGTTTACAGCTACCATTATTTCATAGCCGTGGTATATCTCTTAGTAAACTATAGTCCATCCCCTGATCCTTAAAGGGTTAATAATTAATTGACGGCTTGAGCTTACAAGTATACTCCATGATCAGTCAAATCTTCAAAAACAGAACTCATGTAAGATAATGAGGATTCAAAACATCAAGAATGCCGGTAAGAATAAGAAAAAGCCTGAATAATAGAAAATAAAATGTCCTAGAGGCCATGTGGGGCTGACCAGGAGAGTAAATCAAAAGAATGTAAAGGAATTTCTTGGACATGGGTAATGATCTGAGTGATATTACTCTGAGATGAAGGTCCTGGACTATCTGAGGTATCTAGTGCCATCTACCCATAAATATCAGGTAGTATGACTGGGTAACAAACTCTGTTTAGGAAGCCAAAAGACAACCAAAGGCAATGAAATTGTCTATCATGGCTCTCACACCCAATAGGAAGCAATGAGGGCCTTGAGTACCTTGTCTGTGAATTGTATCTAATCAGAGATTTCTTTGGCCACCTGTAGCTATTGTTGGCCATCCCTGACATAAACATTCACTACTGTGATTATTATGGCCCCTAAAATAGCCTGCAGCCGTAGCCCTGTGGCATCCAATTCCGTCAGACCTCGGAAGCTAAGCAGGATCAGGCCTGGTTAGTACTTGGATGGGAGACTGCCTGAGAATACCAGGTGCTATAGGCTTGGGAGATGGACCTGGCAACCCACTCTCAAAAATCAATCTGCCATTGAAAACCCTATCAGTAGCAGAGAAGCACTGATAATAGTGTTTCTCCTGATGTATGTAGGGTCACTATGAGTCAGGTACTGACTCCACAGCACCTAACAAAACCAAACAAGATAGCTGCCACAACTGTCCCTGCTATATGCTGGTGGTATCCTGGAAGGAGTGGATGGAAACTTAGAAAAGTAGCATGATCTCCAGCCTTATCAGGGTACTATAAAGGAATTCAAAAAGAAACTAGGTGAAATTATATATAGGGGTAAGTCAATACAAATCGCCAGAGAACTCCTATGCCCTGGGTGTGTGTGTGGGGTGTGTGTGTGTGTGTGTGTGTGTGTGTGTGTGTGTGTGTGTGTGTTGGGGGGTGCAGTTAGGTGAGAATTTTCCAACCAGCCAATCCAAATAATGCAATCAGTATGACAGTATCAGGTAAAAGGACATATGGTTATGGTACCACAGGAAGTTAATATACTATAATCTTGAAGTTGTGACATGTGAGTCTTCCAACTATGTTTATCTGTTTCAATACTGATCTGGATCTTCTGGGTTCCTTACATTTCCATATAAAATTCAGACCACTTTGTCAACTTCTGCAAAAAAAGGGAAGCTGAATTTTGGTAAGGACTGTATTTTCTAATAGATTAAATTGAGAAGTATTTCTATCTGAAGAGTATTAATTCTTCTCATTTATTAATGTGGGATGTTTATTTATGTAGATCTATAATTTCTATAAATGATGTTTTGTAGTTTTCAGTTAGTGCATATTCTATGTTAATGATACTATTTAAAGAAATTATTTTCCTGATTTTCAGGGCTTTTGTTGCTAATGTACAGAAATATAATTGGTATTTGTATATTGATTTTGCATCCTGAGACCTTGCTAAACTTGTTTATTGTATTTAATATATGTTGGCACTGGTTTTCAATGCCCCAGCAAACAGTATATAATTCTACCTTAGCCTTTGCTTGCTGCTTATACAGAATGTTGGGGTCAGCCAGAGATGGGAGCCTGGGGCCATGTTTGCTCTTTCTTGGGCTTATAAACAGCTTTCATATGCACCCTGCTTTGCACATGTGTGGTCTTCTAGATTCCAAAGAATATGTTAGAGTTTTTCAAACCCTCTTAAGGATATGACATACATCAAATTGTCATTTTAAGGTTTTTAGTTAGCTTTTTCTTAGCCCCCACTAGTAATGCCACTTCAAGAACCTGTAATATTAAACACTGGCCTTTCAAAAGGCTTTGTGGGCAGATCACATCAATGAAAATCCAAATTGTGTCAAATAAAGAAAGGCTCTAAAGATGGAGCTTTTCCAGGGAAGCTAAGAAGTGGCAAATCTGTAGGAATGGGCTATGTGGGTGCTCCAAACTCGTTTTCTGCCTCCTGTGGGTGCTAGGCTATTGATTTTGATAGCTGTAAAAGTTGTGGGTTGTGTTTTCTTTAAGGTTACCATGGATCAGAGGAGGGGGGCGTGTGTTTAGGGCAAGTTAGAAAGCCATAAGATTGTGTTCTTACCAAGACCAAACTTTTATTCTTGAGTAAAAACATTTTTCAAATTTTCACAAAGCTTTAATTTCTAGAACTTTGAAGCTTGATTTTGAATATATTTGTTAGCATTCTTAATGCTTCTAGGAAGGAGTTGATTTTGGGAATAACTTATTCCACCATTTTGGAGAGAGTACAAATGGGCTTCTATGGTACATATGACATTCAGTTTCTTGATCTGGACATTACTTACTCAGGAATTTTCAATTATAATATTTGCTCTCTCCAGATGTATGATTTAGACATTTTTGTATATATGTTACAGTTCGATAAAACAGTAGACATAATCAAGAGATTATGATTTTGAAGAATTCATCTATGGATTGGATTGTTGTTGAACTTGTAGGCTGACTTGGGGAGTAATTTCACCTTAGCAATGTTTAAGTCTTCCAATTTATGAATATGAGATGAGTTTTCACTTATTAGATTAATTTTTACAAATATGGTTGTGTTATTTCAATAGGACAAGTTTTGCATTTGTTAAATTTATTCTTAAATATTTTATTTTTTGATGATATTGTCAATGGACTATTTTTTAGTTCCTTTTTCAGATTGTTTTTATAACTACATAGAATGCCATTTTGTATATTGATTTTGTATAATGTAATTGCAACTAGCTTATTAGTATTTTCACTTTTCCAGTGGGTTCCTTTGGATTGCCTATACAAAAGATCATGTACTGTGCAAATAGTTTACAATTTGAAAAATTTTTTAAAAATTTTCTTCTGTAATTGCTCAGAGTATATCTTCAAGTGCAGTTAGGTAGAGAGCAGATATTGTTTTCTTGTTTGCTATCTTAGCATGAAAATTATCTAGCCAATAGTAAGCCTACAGTTAACTGTGGGATTTTTGTAGATGACATTATCAGGCTGAAGAACTTCCCAGGTCTAGTATTTTTTATAGGTTTTATTATGAAAACATGTCATTTTTTTCAAATGTTTTTCTCGTCTGGTTGAAATGATCATGTGTTTTTTTCCTTTTTCTCTTAACGTGAGAAATTACATTAACTTACTTTCGTATGTTAAGCCAACTTTTGAACAACAGCATATATGCATTATTATCAAGCACATATGGAACATAAATGAGTCTATATAATGAGCCTTGATACATTAACTCAGTAGAATTATATAAAGTATACTATGGAATGAACATGGAATTCAATAAAAAAAAATTAGTAAAATCCTAAACATGTTAAAATTAAATAGCATACTCCTAAATGCTCAAAGCACCAAAGGAAAACTCACAAAGAGAATAAAAAGCTTTCAGCTGAACAAAAATGAAAACACAATGTATAAAACCCTTTGGAATGTTACTAAAGTATTGAGAGGGAAATTTGTGTCTATGAAATCTATATTCAAAAAGAAAAACAAGGATCCCAAATTAATAAATTTACTTTCTAACTTATTTCTTTTATTAAGGAAAAAGAATAGTAAGTCAAACTTAGAGCAAAAAGAAAGAAATAACTAGAAAAGAAATAAAAGAAGTAGAGAATGTTGTTGTTGTTGTTAGGTGCCATTGAGTTGGTATTGACTCATAGCGACCCTCTGTACAACCGGGGAAACACTATTGTCAGTGCTTCTCTGCTGTTCGTAGAGCAGATTGGCAGATTTGATTTTCAATGGCAGATTGATTTTTGGGAGGGGGTTGCCAGGTCCTTCTCCCAAGCCTACAGCTTCTGGTGTTCCCAGGTGGTCTCCCATCCAGGTACTAACCAGGCCCAACCCTGCTTAGCTTCTGAGATCTGACGGGATCGGATGCCACAGGGCTACAGCTGCAGGCAAAATAGAGAATAGAAAACCATTAAAAAATTAATAGAAAACAAACCTTTGGAGAAATTGACAGAATGACCCTAAAATTCATAAAGAGATAAAAGGGACTCAGAATAGTCTAGATAATCTAGAAAAGCATAAGTAACAATGATGAAGGATTCACACTCTCCAATTTCAAAACTAACTAGAAAATGACAGTGATCAAGACAATCTGATACTAGTATACTGACACACATAAGATTTGCATTAACTATTGAGAAATAAATCCTTTTTTAAATGACCAATCGATTTTTGTCATTGTGACAAGAAAAATAAATTGTGGAAAGAATTGTCCCTTGAAAATATTTGTCAGGACATCACACTCAAAAAATAACTATAAATGGGTGTTGTTGTTGTATCCCACTGATAGTGACCCTATATACAACAAAACAAAACACTACCTAGCACTATACCACACACACGATCTTTTTTATGTTCAAGCCAAATATTGCAGTCACTGTGTTAATCCATCTAGTCTAGAATCTTTCTTTTTGTCGTTGAACCACTCACTACTCTCCTAAACATATTCTTCTCCACAGATTGGTCCCTCCTGACTACATGTCCAAATTACATAAGATGCAGTCTAAACATCTTTGTTTCCAAGGAGGATTCTGGTTGTACTTCATCTAGGATAGATCTACTGGTTAATTTCTCTGTCCATAGTATATTCAACATTCATCTCCAGTATCATAATTCAAAAGCATGACTCCTCCTATTGCCCTTTTTTATCATCCAGCTTTCACAAACATATGATGCAACTTAAAATACCATGGCATGTGTCAGGCACACCTTTATCTTCAATGTGACATCTTTGCTTTCAAAATTTTAAAGAGCTTTTTGCAACAGCTATACCCCACACAATGTGTCTTTTCATTTCTTGACTGCTGCTTTGGTGGGTGTTGAATGTAGATCAAGTAAAACAAAATATTAGACAACTTCAATCTGTTCTCCATTTATCATGAGGTTGCTTAGTGACCCAGTTGTAAGAATTTTCACTTACGTGAGGTTGAAGTTCAATCCACACTGAAGACTGTGTTCTTTGATCTTCATCAATAAATGTTTCAAATCCACTTCAATTTCAGCAAGCAAATTTGTGTCATCTGCATACGCAAGTTGTTAATGAGAATTCCTCCAATTCTGATGCGATGTACTTCTTTGTGAAGTCCAGCTTCTTGCATTATTTGATCAACATAGAGATTAAAGAGGTATGATGAAAGGATACAACATTGACACCCACCTTTCCTAACTTAAAACTAAGCACTCTTTATTGTTCTGTTCAAATGACTGTGTCCTGGTCCATGTACAGATTCCTCATCAGTACTATTAATTAGTACTCATTCTGATATTCTCCTCCTACACAATGCTGTCCATGATTTGTTATGATCCACATAGTCAAATGCCTTTGCATAGTCAATGAAACATAGATATACATCTTTCTGGTAGTCTCTGCTTTTGGCTAATATCCATCATACATCAGCAATGATGTCTCCAGCTCCACATCCTCTTCAGAATCCAGCTTGATTTCCCGGAAGTTCTCTGTCTATATACTACTGTAGCTGCTTTTCAATGATCTCTAGCAAAATTTTGCTTGCATATGATATTAATGATATTGTTCAATAGTTTCCTCATTCAGCTGGATCCCTTTTCTTGGGAATAGGCACAAATGTGGATTTCTTCCAGTGAGTTGGCCAGACAGCTGTTTCCCAAATGTCTTAGAATGAACAAGTTAGCACCCCCAGTGCTGCATCTATTTTTTGAAATAACTCAAATGGCATTCTATCAATTCCTGGAGGCTTTTTTCCCCCACAAATTCCTTCAAGGCAGCTTCCACTTCATCCTTCAGTACCATTAGTTCTTGATCATATGCAATCACTTGAAATGGTTGGTCATCCATCAGTTTTTTTGTTATAATGACACTGTGTATGCCTTCCATCTTCTTTTGATATTCCCTATATCATTTAATGGGCTGGGATTTAGCCCAGTTGGTAGAATCCAGCTGTTGCAGTGTCTAAGGTTCCTGGTTCAGTTCCCAGTACTGAAAAAATGGGAGAAGAATATGGCAATCCACTCCCAAGGTAATCCAGAATCAGCCATTGAAAACCCTATAAGGGTCACCAAGAGTTAGACACCCACCTATTCCCAGCAACCCACGCCCCCAAAATAACCAACCATTGAAAACCCTATGAATAGCAGCGAAGAACTAATAATTGTGTTTTACTTGTTGTATGTAGGATCCCTATGAATTGGACACTGACTCGATGGCACCTAACAACCACCACAAGGGTCACTATGAGTTGGACTTGACTTGATGACACCTAACAAAAAGAATCTGAGTTTACCAGAGGAGTTTTTGTGATCCTTTAGGTAAATGATCAGGTTGTCCATCAATAAGAATAATTTGTCCTCCTCTTTGCCTATCTGTATCCCTTTGATTTTTTTTTCTTCCTTGATTTCTCTTGCTAGGGTTTTGATCACAATATTGAGTAAGAGAGAAGAGATTGGACATCCTTGTCTTGTTCCTGATCTTGGAATTATTTCTGTTTTTTCCTGTTTAATATGATATTGGCTGTAGGTTTGTAATATATCACCTTTATGATGAGGTATTTCCCCAAATGCCCATTTTCTCCAGGACTTTTATCATGAAGTGATGCTGGCAAACCAAGTTCAGTAACACATAAGAAAGATCATATACCATGATCAAGTTGGCTTCATTCCACAGATGCAAGCCTGGCCCAACATATGAAAACCAACCAATGTAATTAAAAATATCATGAGGGTTGGAGACAGAAATCACATAATCACCTATATTGATAGTGAAAAGGCCTTTGAAAAGGTGCAGCATCACTTCATGATAAAAGTCCTGAGTGGTACTGGAGATTGAACTCTCAGAGAGGGGCTATTCACTAAAAATACCACCATATAAAACTTGAAGAGATATCCATCCCAACAGACGCATAAGTCACAACATAGAAACATAAGAAATATGAAAAAACCAGAAAACTCAACTCGTTGACAAGTTCTAAACTCTTCAGTAATTAAATCCAAATCCACTGAAATGGTTGAAATGCTGATGAAATAATTCAAAAATCTCATTTTTAAAAGGAATAGTAACCTAAAATAAGATCCAAATGAATAGATGAATGAAGTCAGTTCAAACTTGGATGAGAAATTCCACAAAGATAGATACAAAACCCAAACCAAAAAAAATTAGAGAACTTGGGATTAAATAGCTCAATAAATCAAATTAAAACACTCAACGAAAAATATCAGTAATATGCGAGACCAGGCAGATGAAATAATAACAGGGCCTGAAGACAATGTGAGGGATTCTTATATTCAGACAGGAATAAAGAAAAAGAAAATAATGATCCTATCATTGAAGACTGCTGGCACATGATTAAAGACCAAAACTATGAATCTTTGGTATAGAAAACATAGCCAAGATACAAACAAAAGACATAAAAAATAATTTAATAAAATTATAGTAGAAAATTCCCCAAATCAAGGGAGACAAATGGACATTTAAGGATAGGAATTATTCAGAAACCAAATAGATATGTAGAGGAAAGAACCTCTCCATGTCTAAATAACTATCCATTGGTTACTTTGCATCACTATGACCAAATATCTGATAGAAACAACTTAAAGGAGAATTTATTTTGCTCATGGTTTCAAAGATCCATAATTGAGGTGCAGGCATAGCAGAGAAGAATAGTTTGCATCATGGCAGGTGGGAGGCTGAGAAAAGTTTGTACAAGAAGGGATCAGGGCAAAATAGAGCTCCCTAGGACATTTCCCCAGTGACCTACTTGCTTTGATGATGTAGAAACTTCCATAACCTCCCAATAATATACTTAAATTTTGAATCCATCAATGGATTAAACTACTAATTAGGTCAGGGCCTTCACAATTTAATTGTCTCTGAATATGCCTTCACAGTCACACTCATAGGTATGCTTTGCTAATATCACAGACATTTCTTAATGCAGTCAAGTTGAAAACCAAAGTTCACTATCACAAGTTAAAATGCCAAGAATATAAAACAAAGAAAGACTATGGAAAGCTGCAAGAGAGAAGTGCCAAGTTACCTACAAAGGTAAAACTACTAGAATAATAGCTGATTTCTCCACAGAAGCCCTAAATACCAGAAGAGCATAGACTCGTGTATTTCAAAACATGAATCAAAATAACTTCCAATCAATATCATGATATCCAGCAAAATTACAGTTTAAAATTGAAGGAGAAACAAAGACATTCCATGATGAAGATAAAAACAAAGACATTCCATGAGGATAAACTAAGACATTTTGTTACCATTAAGCAAGCATTGCTGGAATACTACTCACAGAGGAGAAAGAAAATAATATATAAGATTGACAGCTCAGAAAAGAATAAATCTCACTAGAAGAATAGATAAATATGAATTTTTACAGAATCAAACATTATTAACTCAACAAACTAGCAAACCCATAAAATGAATAAAGGAGAAATTAATGCAATAGTGCAACACTACATGTAAATGATGTTAACTCTCCAATTAAAAGACATGGATTGGCTGAATGGATCATAAACAAGATCTAACTGTTGGCTGTCTTCAAGAAACTCACCTTACTGCCAAAGACATATATAGATTGAACATGAAAGGATTGAAATGAGATTTCAAGAAAATGGAATATGAAAGCAAACAAGAGAATCTATATTCATATCTGACAATGCAGATGTCAAGCCAAAATTAATCAAAGAGATAAATGTCACTACAATTTATAAAAGGAATAATACATCAAAAAGACATAACAATTGAAAATATCTGTCCACTAAATATTGGTGTAACAAATTTCATTAAATAAATACTACTGAACATAAAGGGACATATAGGCACAGATACAATAAAGGCGAGTGAGTTCAATACCCAACTCTTATCAATAGAAAAATCATTTAGACAAAAATATCCATAAAGAAACTTCAGAGTTAAACCACATCATAGATCAAATGGAGTTAATGATATTGAAAGAATATTTCACCCAACAGCTGCAGAGTATGCTTTGTTCTCAATAGGCCATGATGCTTTCTTCCAGTATATCACATTATAGTCTGTAAATCTAGTCTCAACAAATAAAAAAACAATGATAATTTCTTGTAACTTCTCAGATCATACTAAAATAAAACTAGAGATTAATAGCAACAGAAACTACAAAAACTACATACACATAAAAATTGAACAATATTCTTTTGAACAATCACTGGGTAGCTGAAGGAATCAGGAGAGTTAAAAAATTCTTAGAACCAAATGAAAATGAAAATACAACTTACCATAACCTTTGGGATATGGCAAAGGCAGTTCTAAGAGAAAAATTTATATCTACGAGTTCCAATATTTGAAAAATAAGACACGTCTCAAATAACCTGATAATGCACCTCAAGGTCTTCTAACAACAAGAATAAACCAAATTCAAAATTAATAGATGGAGATAAATAATAAAAATCAGGACAAAAATTAGTGAACTGGAGACTAAGCAAAAATATACAGGATCAGTGAAACAAAGAGTTGGTTGTTCGGAGAGATAAAAAAGATTGAAAAGCCCTTAGCCAAACTAAAACCAAAAGAAAGACAAGACCCAAATTAATGAAATTAGTCACAAAAGATAGAAGTTATAAAAAATACCACTGAAATCTAGAAGATCATTAGAGAATATTTTGGAAACTTATATTCCAATAGATTGGAAAATCTAGAAGAAATGAATAATTTTGTAGACACATATGACTTACCAAAATTGAACTAAGAGAATATAAACAAACACATCAATAACAATTAATGAGATTGAACAAGTAATAAAAGTCTCATAACAACAACAACAACAACAACAACAACAACAACAACAACAACAGCCCAGGACTGGGAAGATCCACTGTTGAATCTTACCAGACATTTAAAGAATGAAGAGTAATTTTCTTCAAACTTCTATAAAATAAAAAATAAAGTAATACTTCCATATTCATTCTAGGAAGCCAGAATTATTATCCTGATACCAAAACAGAAAAAAGTCAAAACAAAATTACAGACCAATTTCTTTGATGAACATAGAGCCAAAAATCCTCAATAAAATTTTTACAAGGCAAATTCAATAACACATAAAGAAAATCATGCACCATGATCAAGTTCATTTCATGGCAGAGATGCAAGGATGGTTCAACATATGCAAATCAATAAAGGTGAAACACGTAAATAGAATCAAGAATAAAAATCACATTGTCTCAATAGAAAATGCTAGTGACAAAATTCAACATTAGCTCATGAAAAAAGCACCAAAGGAACTAGGAATAAAAGGATCATACCTCAACATAATAAAAGCTATGTGACATACCTATAGCAAATATTATACTGAAGGGAGAAAACCTGAAAGCATTTCATTTAAAGTTGGGAATAAGACAAAGATGTTCACTATTTCCACTCTTATTTAGTATAGTACTTAAAATCTTAACCAGAGAAATAAGGCAAAATAAATAAATAAAAAGACATGAATCTTGAAAAGGAAGAAGTTAAATTATCCGTATTTGTAGATAATATGACATGGTCCTATATTTAAAGACTAAATAACTAAAAGCTTCACACTAAAAAACTGTTAGATTTGATAACACTTTCAGCAAAGTAGTAGAATATAAAAGCAACATACAGAAGACAGAAGCTTTTCTATACACAAATAATATACATGCTGAAAGGGAAATCATGTTCATCATAGCCTCAAAAAACACCTAGAGACAAAACTAATCAAAGAGGTAAAAGATCTCTACAAAGAAAATCATAAAACGCTTAAGCAATTGAGCGAGAAACTAAAATACAGAAAGATATACCATGTTCACAGATCAGAAGAATTAATATTGTGAAAATGGCTATGCTGCCAAAAGCAATCTACAGATTCAGTGCAATTCTCATTGATTTTTAATGGCATTGTTCACAGAAATAGTGAAAAAGAAAAATCCTAAAACTAATATGGAAGCACAAAGGACCCTGAGTAGCCAAAGAAATCCTGAGCAGAAAGAGCAATGCTGGAGGTTTCACAATATCTGATATTAAAGTATACTATGGGGGCTGGGATTTAGCTCAGTTGGTAGAGCGCTGCACTGCAGTCTCTGAGCACCTGAGTTCAGTTCCTAGCACTGCAAAAATGGGAGAAGGACCTGGTAATCTGCTCCCAAGGCAATCCTGAAACAGTCGGCCACTGAAAACCATATGAGGGTTGGTATGAGTCTGATACTGACTCAACTGCACCTAACAACAACACAGATCCATAGTAACAAAAACAGCTTGGTAATAGCAAAATAAATAAATAAGTAAATAAATAAATAAATAAATAAATCCCACAGAGCTATAGCAAACTGATTCTTGATAAAATTTCCAAACGTATGCACTGGAGAAGGATACCTTTTTCAAGAAATGGTTCCAGGAAACCTGGCTTTGTTCATGTGAAAGACTGGATACCTGTCTTTAATCCTGTAAAAAAATCAATTCAAAATGTGTCAAAGATTTTAATGGAAGACATAAAATTTGAAATTATTAGAGGAAAACATAGGGAAAACACTTCAAGATATAGGCATGGGCAATGAATTTTTTAATAGGACTGTAAATGTTCAGGATATACAAGGGGCCATCCCACAAAAAAATCCCAGAAACTAATGTGAAAACAGTCACCAGTCAGTGGCTTTTGCACTTGCCATTTACCTTCAGACCTATACAGTATGTTGTTGTTGTTGTTGGTAGGTGCTGTCAAGTCGGTATCCGACTCATGGTGACCCTCTGTACAACAGGGGAAACACTATTGTCAGTGCTTCTCTGCAGTTCATAGGGTTTTCAATGGCAGACTGATTTTTGGGAGGGGTTGTCAGGTCCTTCTCCCAAGCCTACAGCTTCTGGTGTTCCCAGGTGGTCTCCCATCCAGGTACTAACCAGGCCCGACCCTGCTTAGCTTCCGAGATCTGACGGGATCGGATGCCACAGGGCTATGGCTGCAGGCTATACAGTATAGCACCAAAAAATATCCCTGTGGGTTACTTGCTGCCAGGCATATTCTTCTCTTTCTCCATTGCACAATTTCAGCTTTAACTACTACTGATGATCAAATCAACCATCTCTGCCAGAGTGAAAATTTCTTTCCTTATGTGCTGGTCTCTTGGCACACAGAGCTTCAGGTCACAAGGCATTGCTGGCTTAAAGTTTAATCAAACTCTTGCTATGTCTTATGGAGCTAAACTTTCCCTTCTAGGAATCAAGATTAAAAGACCCACAAAACATAGAGTTGTGGAAAGGGGACTTTATGAATGAAATTTCTGAGTAGGTTTTTGGAATGTTAGTGTAGTCACATCTGCTTCTACCTCTTTTTTCTGAACCCACGTATTCTACTGATTGGGAACATACCATTATATGTTGTTGTTGTTATTGTTAGGTGCCATTGAGGCTTGTCCAACTCATAGTGACCTTCAGTTTTTGTTTTTTTTTTTCTGTACTGCGGGTTGAACCCAGGGCCTCACGCTTGTGTGCTTTCCAAGTGCTGGACAGCTGAGCTGCACCTCCAGCCCCCCCTTTTTTTTTCACTTTTTGATACAGGGGTCTCACCAAATTACAGAGAATGCCACTGGTCTCGAACTTGCAATTTTCCTGTCTCCACCTCCTGAGCCACTGGAATTATAGGTATGTGAAACTGCGCACAGTGCTCCTCATAGGATTTTCAATAGCTGATTGTTTTGGGATTGCCATATCCTTCTTCCTTTTTTTTTTTTTTTTTTTTTTTTTTTTTTTTTTTTTTTTTTTTTTTTTTTTTTTTTTTTTTTTTTTTTTTTGGTGCTGGGAATTGAACTTAGAACCTCAGAGACTGCAGAGTGGCACTCTACCAACTGAGCTAAATCCCAGCCCCTAGAACTATATAATAGTCATTAAGTTAAGATATCTACTATGCCTTAGAAGCTGGGATTTAACTCAGTTGGTAGAGCACTGCTCTACAGTCTCTGAGGTCCCGAGTTCAATTCCCAGCACCTCAAAAAGGGGAGAAGGACCTGGCAATCCACTCCCGAGGCAATTCCGAAACAGTCAGCCATTGAGAACCCTACGAGGGCTGCTATAAGTCAGATACTGACTTGACGGCACCTAACAACAACAACAACAACAACAACAACAACAACAACTATGGCTTGGAGAATGAAATCCTCCTCTCAAAGGGCATTTTCTCCACACCTGTGCTTCAGCTACATCTTCACTTTATAGTTCCATTGCTCCAGAACAGTGTTCCTGAACCTTAAACCTATTGATGTAGTGGATCATATATTTCTTTGTCGTGGATATATCCTCAGTATTGTAAAGTGTTTACCGAAATCTCCATCCTCCATCCATTAGGAGATAGAAGAGCTGAGAAAAATGTCTGTAAGCATTGCAGATGTTCCTGAGGAAGCAGAACCACCCTGACTGAGAAGCACTCATACAGAAGTTTATAATTACATGTAGTGATTTCATAAATAGAAATTAGTTACATGCACACACAGAGCTTCTCCAGAACTCATCAACCAGTGGCTAAAAATTTTATATTTTATTAAGTTCAATAACCCAAATTTCGGGCTGGGATTTAGCTCAGTTGGTAGAGCGCCGCGCTGCAGTCTCTGAGGTCCCGAGTTCAATTCCTAGCACTGCAAAAATGGGAGAAGGGCCTGGCAATCCATTCCCAAGGCAATCCCGAACCAGTCAGCCATTGAAAACCCTATGAGGGTTGCTATGAGTTGAATACCGACTTGATGGCACCTAACAACAACAACAACAACCCAAATTTCAGAAAATCCGTACTCTTCTACTCATGTAAGATCTAGGCCTCTCTTTTAGAAATGTAGGCATATTTAGGCATGTGGTCCACATTTTCTAGATTAGGAAGAAGGTAATTGTGATTGCATGAGGCCATATGATTGAGTCTTGGCCAGTGATATCTGTCACTCTGTGGATGGAGATTTTAATTGTCAGTGCGTATCTTCCAATCTCTTTCTGCGTTTCATTAGCTGATGTTGCAGCTGGAAGAAGCAGGAGCTTACGTTCGCCTGGATCGCTGACTTTCATCATGAACAGCTGCCCTGGAGAACTGTTCTATATTCACCATGGATTTTGAGTGAATGAGTAATAGTCTTGCTGAATTAAATCACTGACTTTTTAGTCATTTGTTATCACAATATAACTTTATCTGTCCTGATTGCTAGAACCTTTTTACTAAATCCCCACAATACATGAAGCTACTTTTTGTCGCATGTTGTATATACATGCTGTCAAAGGTCAGTGTAGTTGTTTACAAAGTAGTATCTACAGGGTATTGTTGTTACTTCTGATAGGTTGTCACTTCATGGCCTGAGTAGTACATAGATAGTCTTGTCAAATCAGGTATCTATTTTTATATTATGCTTCATTCACTTGTCTGATTCTGCTTCTGCTTCTCACCTGGAGAAACCAAAAGTATTCAATGACACAAAATGGGGAGAAATCAACCAGCTCCCTTCTCTCTCTTTTCCCTTTCTTCCTGTCTTCCTCTCTTCCTCATTTTCTTTCTCTTTGTCCATTTCTTTTTTCTCCACGTTTTGTAAACCAAGTCAATGACATTGGATCTCTTTTTCTCTTCAGGTAATTAGAAAGACTTGATCCCCCTTCCCATTTTTGACATCCAACTATTTATCTTTCATAGGGACAAAGATATGAGATAGGAGGGTAATAATCTACATGGTGGATATTAAGCTACATTCCAAAATGCTTCTATTTTGCAGCAGCTAGATTTTATTGCTAGAATAAAATTTTCTGGCTCTGTTTTATACAAGTAGATTCCTGGCAGTCTGCCTTCACCAATTCATCTAATATATTCAGACTTTTTTGAAGTTTACTAGTAAATATTGTTTCGGCTCAAGATGATAGCTCTGCACAGGTTCAATTTAAAATTTTAGAGAAAATATAATTGTCATCTTAAGGCCAGAAACCCTAAAAGAATATAATTAAGGAGTATAGAGGGAATTTGTAAGATAAAATTTTCTGACTACTTTTCTATTTACAACCCTAGTGGTGTAAGAATTAGGTGATCTAACAAACTAATGAGATTATACATAGTATGTTCCAGTTGGATTGGATATATAAAGTACATGAACAAATGTTGAAAAAAGTAGATAAAGAAATTGCCCCAAACCAGATATGGGCATATATACAATTTTACATGTATATCATTGTTAGGAAGACTAAATTCCAAGGTAAACAGAGCCTCTAAAACATCAAATAGTGATTTTAAACCTGTATGTGTAGGAAAAAGGAAGAATTATATGGCCAAACCACTAGATGTGAAAATGTTTACATGGTGGGTGATAAAATATTCTGAGAGGAAGCAGGTATCTGCCAAATGGAAGCCACTATCCTCCCTTTTCCAGGCAAGGGAAGGTTAAACTCAACAGAGACCTACATTCAGGGAAAGCGTGAGGGTATGTTAGGTCCACTGTGTCTAATATAGGAAGGAATGTGCACAGGAGAGATAAACAAATGCCACAGAGGCAGTCTCTGCCATTCTTCATCAGAAGTCTGAAAAGAAAAGGCCAAGCAAGGGATTTTACTACAGAGGAACAGCTCTCTTAACTCTCTTAGGAAGGTGTCCAACAATGAACAGAAGGAGAGTGACCCAGACACTGTGTGCTAAGCTGTTCTCTTTATTATCTACTTTGCTCCAAACAAAATTATAATTTCCATTGCAGCTGGTTATTATTATGTGTATACATGAATATATGGAGTTATAAATTTTGTTTAAAAATTGTCTTTCCTAACTTCTTATCTTGTCTGCAACCATAGAATCCTAGCAACCAATTCCGCCTGATCTTGGAAGTTAAGCAGGGTTGGCCTGATTACTCCTTGGTTGGGAGATTGTCTGGGAATACCAGGTGCTGGAGGCTAGGGAGAAGGACCTGGTAACCCATTTCCAAACCAATTTGCCATTGAAAACCCTATAACTGGCAAAGAGGCACTGACATGGTGCTGCACATGGCACAGTGTTTTGTTCTGTTGTGCATAGTCTCTATGAGTCAGACCCAACTCAAGGGCACCCAATAGCAACAAAACCACCACCAAGAACTTCTTATCAAGTAATATGTGATTCATATTTTTCCTTCCTTCCTCCCTCCCTCCCTCCCTCCCTCCCTTCCTTTCTCTCTCCTCTCTCTCTCCCTCTCTCTCTCTCTCTTTCTCCTCTCTCTCTCCTTTCATTCTTTCTTTCCCTCCCTTCCTTCCTTCCTTCCTTCCTTCCTTCCTTCCTTCCTTCCTTTCTTCCTTTTTTGTTCACCTCGAATACTTGTATATACATGTTTGGGTATTTCATAAGTGCTCATCAATAAATACTTCAGTGGATATATGAATATTTGTCAGATGATGGTTTATAAATATCAGCTAGGAAATGCACATAACTGCTGCTTGAGAAAACATGGCTTCCAATGCAGAGAATTCATCTTTGCTTCAGTCTTCTCTAGACAAAAATAGAAAGAGTTAGAAATTTTTGATTAATTGTAAATTGCAAGAATCAGGATTAAAATGACACTTGACTTTAGGAAGCTGAATGAGACCCTCTCAACTTTCATAACTAAATGTATATAAAGGAAAGAAAACATAATACTACTAGCAGAAACTCAGAATAACAGCAATGTTGTAGTCACACTCCAGGAAGAGTTATCAGTGAATTCAAGGGAATTAGAACTGAATTGGAAACACATAATTGGAGATTCACTTGTGCTCTGCTGTCAGAAGCAGCACTGCCACCCTTGAAAGGAGGTTGCTAAATATTTCACCTTTCTTCCACTTTCTAATTTGTACCTCAGAATTATAAGGGCTGTACTGACCAGGAAATTAGAAAGCTACCAAGATCCGTATTATGCAACAGATAGACATTCTGAAGCAGCCAACAGAGTCTTCCTGCTATTCCCTCATCGTTGTGTCTTAAGCACCTCCCTGAACCCAAGAGAACATCTAAACTTCCAGAAAAAAAACAAAAACAAAACATAAGTAGGGTATGTAGATAGCATTGTATCCTACAAAGAGAAATCTTTCTATAGGTTATAGGAGAAAGATCCTGAAGCATAGTGTAGGTTATTTTGCTTTAATACTCCATCTTTTCACACTTTCTGTGCACCAGACAGTGAACATGAGAGGTTTTCTCCTTGGTCCAGTGGACTAACACTGGTTGAAAGCCTGCTAGATGTTGGACTATTTATAACGTCCAATTTGGCAGCACATGTATGTCTGAAAAGGTGGATCAGCTACTATACAAGTCAAGGAAGTGACTATGTTGTTGTTAGGTGCTGTTGAGTTGGATCTGACTCATAGTGACCTTATATGTAACAAAATGAAATACTCCCCGACACTGTGCCATACGTGGCACTATGTCAGTGCTTTTCTGCTGTATATGGAGTTTTCAAGGGCTGATTGTTTTGGAATTGCTTGGGGAGTGGATAGTCATGTCATCCTCCCATTTTTATGGTGCTAGGGATTGAACTCAGGGACTCAGTGCAGAGCAGCACACATGACCATTGGACTAGAAAATTCTGGATCTGAACAGATAGATCTCTCCTCATTTGATATATAAAATAAAATGTCCCAATAAAATGTATAAAATAATATTTGTAATATTCACAACGGGGAAAACACTGAAAGTAATATATATTTTACTATATAAAAATTGTGCAAAAGAATGTATGGAATTGACAATAAAATATACAATAAGGAATGTCTTCCTTATTGTCCTTCCTCTTCCACCATCCGCAATAAAATCAACTAAAATAAACCAATAAAATCAATAAAATAAAGAAAGTGAATAACATTGTGCAAAACTATAAAATGAAGTGAGAAGGGACATGGGTGAAGTGAAACTGAGAATTAAAAGAAAATGTGAATATGATAGTTGAATTACAGTATTTACTGGAGTATACATTTAGGTACTGAAAAAGAAATCTGCAAATTTCATAACAGAGTTGATAAAATTCTGAAAATAGTTATACAGGATGTACAAGTATATTTATATGTGTGTATGTATGTTTGTGCATATGTATAAGTATATAAAATGAAGAAGAAAGCAGAATAATTATATTAAAATTAATAATCAAAGATATGTTGTTGTTGGATACTGTTGAGTCAAGTGTGACTCATAGAGACCCTACATACAACAGAACAAAATACTACCCTACACTGTGCCACATCCAGCACTATGTCAGTGCTTCTGTGCTATTCATAGGGTTTTCAATGGCTGTTTTGGGATTGTTTTTTGAGAGTGGGCTCCCAGGTCCTTTCCCATTTTTTGCAGTGCTGAGTATTGAACCTAGGGCTTCATAATGCACAGAGCAGGCACACTACTGAGTTAACCCCAGCCCTAAGCAAAGATGTAGTTATAAATGTGTATCAAAATTTGAGATTAGAGGATGATGATAAAATGTCTAGGCAATAGCAGCAAAATAAGACCTATAATTAGATATAGGCTGTCAAATTTTTGAAATAGAGTGATATCGAAAAGAAAGAGTCCAAGGACAACAGAATGTATCCTTTCATGGAGCAAGATAAAAACAATAATAGCTTCCACCACTGGAGGGTTGGGTTTGAGTGATCTAAAATTTTCACTGTATTTTTCTGTTTCCTGTTTTCCCATAATTGACATGTGTTATATCTGTACATGGTACAATTCAATACAATTGATTAAACAAATATACTGCATATAAGTTATAATAGTTTTTAAATTTTTTGTTTTAAGTAGCTGTGTACATGTTTATCTTTTGTCATCAAACTACTAATCAAAATACTAATGATTACAGTTGAATGGGAAATACGGTTATATTTGTGTTCCTCTGTCTGCTTTTGAAAATAGGCATAATTTAATTTTATTATCAGAATGCTTACTTTTGGAGCATGAAATGTCTTCATTTACATAAATATAGATTTTTAGGTGATTACAAATGTAAATTCAAGAAAATAAAATTTTAGAAGAAAATCTAGGAAACTGCAAGTACAACTTAGCATTAGGAGAGAACTTCTTCACCAAAACAAGACACCCAAAACAGTACAAGGGAAAAGGACATATTTGATTAGATAAGAATTGTACTTTGGGTGGCAAAAGATACCCTAAACAAAACAGATACACAAAATATTTCCAAGAAAGATGATGAAGTCACTACTAATAATATTCAAAGAGCCTTTATAAATTGATGGAAGTTATAAATACCTCAACAGAAAAAACATGAGCAATGTGTATGAATATACACTTTGTTAAAGAGCATATCTGACTGCACAATAAACACATAAAATGCTCAAGTCCAGTCATGTTCAGAGAAATGCAATTTAAAGTAACAATGAATAACAGCCTGGCAAATGTTTAAAAGAATAATACCTTTCTTCTGGTAGAATATAAGGTAAAGGATTTGTCCTGTCCTGCATTGCTTTTGTCAATGTGATTCTTTATTTTATTTTATTTTTTTGCAGGATTTTATAAAAGATATTCAGCAGTATCTGTTAAAATATATCATTTAGCTTAGCAGTTTTATTGTTGGGTATATATGCAATTGTACTCAAGTAAACATTTTAATCAATAATTATATTTATATAAAAATGAATTTTTCTACCTGGCTAAGGAAAATATAACAAAAACGAAAGTATAATAATGAAATCCCATCCATAAGAGAAAGGCTGGGTAAATTATCATGAGTCCCTACCAGAAATATACAGCCTTTAAGAATACCAGCAGACTCTAGGGGTTGCTATGAGGTGTTAGCAATTGAAATAAGAAAGATGCAAAGACAGGGAAAATATGGTTAAATTTTATAGTTCTCTTATCTGTATGTCTGTACTTGCTCAAAAAATTATAGACAGAAATGTGTAATATGATACAACAAGAGAAGGATATAATAAGACAATGGGGAGTTGCAAGAGGAATGGTAAATATTAAAGCCCAAGGCACTGCTTCAAGTGCTAGAGACACCAAGGTGAATCAGACCTGTTTTTCCCTTAAGAAACATATAGCTTAGAGGGGGTTTGGACAGAGGAGGAAGAGGATCACAGAGTATATTCCAATAAAGCCTCACCGCTGGGAAATCAGCCACCCAAATAATGTATAAACATGGAGCTTAAAAAAATAAGCTAGGTGCAACATCTGAAATTTCATAGTATCTTGGGCATACCAATGAGCAAGAATGGAGAAGAGAGACCAAATAATGAAATGAGGTCTAAAGTTTAAGCAGAGGAACAAGCATGCTTATTTGAGTAAAGCTAATGATTTGAAGATAAAGTTGAGATCCGTCCCATCCTTGACATACATATCCTTTGGAGCAGGAATGCACAGGACTTAAAGGTATATTCAAGGTGGTAGACAAAGGATACTCAAACTTCAATGCTTGTCAGCAGATTAAATCAGTTAATAGGTTTAGATAACTAGGGCAGATTACTGTAGTACTGATTAGTAAATATTATGCTAGGGTTATTTCTTAGATATCCAAGAACCACACATATATTTTTGCAGGTCCCTTGTCTATATAAATAATTTGACTAAAATTATAGTATTCACAGGCCACAGTGAGGTATAGTGATCTATTGACGATGTTGTTGTTAGGTGCTGTCGAGTTGAGTCTCACTCATAGTGACCTTATGTACAACAAAACAAAATACTCCCCAATTCTGTGCCAAGCATATGATCTTATTCATGTTTAAGCCCATTGTTACAGACACTGTTGTGTCAATCCATCTAGTGGAGGGTTTTCTTTTCTTTCATTGACCTGCCATTCTCCCAAACATGATGTCCTTCTCCAGGGCTTGGCCCTTCCTGACTACATGTTCAAAATACGTAAGACGCAGTCTAGCCATCATACTTCCAAGGATCACTCTAATTACACTTATAGAACAGATCTGTTGGTTCTTTTGGCAGTCCATGGTATATTCAATAATCATCTCCAGCCCCATAATTCAAAAGCATCATTTCTCCTGTCTCCCTTGTTCAATGTCCAGCTTTCACAACCATACAATTTGATTGAAAATACCATGGCATGATTCAGGCACACCTTCATTTTCAATGTGTCATCTTTACTTTTCAGTACTCTAAAAAGATCTTTCACCACAGTTTTCCCCAAAGCAATGTGTCTTTTGATTTCTTGACTGCTGCTTCCATTCATGTTGATTGTAGAACCAAGTAAAGCAAAATCATGGACAACCTCAATCTTTTCTCCATTTATTGTGAAGTTGCATACTGACCCAGCTGTAAGGATTTTTGTTTTGATGTTGATTCTCAATCCATAATGAAGGCTATGTTCTTTGGTCTTCATCAGTAAATGTTTCAAATCCTCTTCACTTTCAGCAAGCAGAGTTTTGCAATCTCCATAATGCAGGTTGTAAATGAGTCTTTCTCCAATCTTGATTCTTCATTCTTCTTCAAAAATTCCAGGTACTTGGATCATTTGCTCAGCATATAAATTGAAGAAATATGGTAAAACTATACACCTCTGATGAACACTTTTCTCATCTTTAAACCAGGCAGTCTTTCCTTGTTCTGTTTGAACAACTGCCTCCTGGTTCAAGTACAGATTCCTCGTGAGTAAAATTAGGTGCTCTTGTATTCCATAATGTGCTATGATCCACATAGTCAAATGCCTTTGCATAGTCAATAAAATATAGATACACATCTTTCTGATATTCTCTGCTCTCAGCTTGTATCTATCTGACATCAGCAATGATGTCCCTGGTGCCCCATCTTCTTCTGATTTTGATTCTCTTGGTTTTCTGGCAGTTCCCTGTCTATATACTACTGTAATTACTTTTGAATGAAGTTTAGTAAAATTTTGCTGCATGTGATATTAATGATATTGTTCAATAGTTTCCAAATTCAGTTGGATATCCCTTCTTTAGGAATAGGTATAAATATGGTTCTCTTTCAGTCAGTTGGCCAAGCAGCTATTTTCCAAATCTATTGGTATAAATATGTTAGCACCTCAGTGCTGGATCCTTTTTGTTGAAACTTCTCTATTGGTATTCCATCAATTCCTGGAGCCTTGTGTTTTGCCAATTCCTTCAAGGCAGCTTCCACTTTATCCTTCAATACCATTGGTCCTCTTCATATGCAACCTCTTGAAATGGTTGGTCATCTACAAATTCTTTTTTGTGTAGTGACTCTGTGTATCCCTTCCATCTTCTTTTGATGTTTCTTGCATCATTTAATATTTTCCTTGTAGAATCTTTCACTACTGCCACACGATGCTTGATTTTTTTCTTCAATTCCTTAAGCTTGAAAAACACAGAACATGTTCTTCCCATTTGGTTTTCTGTCCCCAGCTTTCTACACATGTCATTATAATATTTGTTTTTGTCTTATCAAACTGCCTTTTGAAATTTTCTGTTTAGTTCCTTAACTTCATCATGTCTTCCTTTTACTTTAGCTGCTTGATATTCACAGGCAAGTTCCAAAATCTTTTTGGACATGTAATTTGCTCTTTCTTTTTTTCCTGCCTTTTTAATAACCTTTTGCTTTCTTCATAAATGATATCTTTAATGTCATCCCACAACTCATCTGGTTTCCTGTCATTTGTGTATAATACATTAAACCTGTTCTTGAGGTGGTGTCTGTAACGTTTATGAGCTCCATTTCTCTTTTAATGATTTCTAATTTTCCTAGATTCACACTACATACATTCCATGTTCCAATTATTAATGGATGTTTTTAGTTGTTTCTTCTCATTGTGAGTCATGCCACATCAGTAGATGGAGGTCCCTGGGGCTTTATTCCATTTTGGTCATCAAGGTAGACTCTACTTTGAGGAGGCAACTCTTCCCCAGTAGTCTTTTGAGTGCCTTCCAACCTGGGGGGCTCATTTTCTGGCACTATATCTGACAGTGTTTTTTTGCTATCCATAGGATTTTCAAGGGCTAGTTGTTTTGGAAGTGGTTCGCCAGTGCCTACTCCCTAGTCTTAGTCTAGAAGCTCAGCTGAAATCTGTCCACCATGGGTGACCCTGCTGGTATCCGATATACTGGTGGCATGTTTTCAGCCTCATAGCAACATAGGAGCCCCCACAGTATGGCAAACTGACATATGTGTGGGGGCTATTAAGGATACATATACATATTTGTGCATTATCCTATCTGCATGAGAAGATTCTATGTAGTTACCAGGCCCTACTGATTTCTTTCAAGGTTCTAGAGCAATCTCTTCATGCTCCTTATTTTCAAATGTATCATTCCTACCTGATTTCATATCATCCATGAGAGAAAAAGGCAGAAATGTTGTTAATATTCTTGATATGTAGCTGTTAGAACTATGTCTGAAAAATGTGTAGGTCTTCTTCTTTTTCATGTCCTAAGAAGCACTGACAGTAATGCCAGGCATGGCAAAGTGTCAGGTAGTGTTTCATCTGTTGTATATAGGGTCATTGTGAGTTGGACCTATCTTGGTGGCACCTAACAACAACAACAGTACCATTTATTTAATGCTGGTTACCTCACCAACCATGACACCTCATCTTCCATTGTATAGCCCCACAGATACTGGTTTCCAATGTCTTACTCAGAGGTTGTTACTGTGTTTAATTGATGATAAACATAAACATTATTTAATGTACAAAGGAAAATATAATCAGAATTTGATCATGGTAACTTTATGATTTAAAACTTAAAGCAACATATCTCCAACTATATCTTCCCTTCAACTCTCTTCAACATGTTGAGTCTTCAACTGAACATGTCTCCAACTATATCTTCCCTTCAACCTAGAGTGATGACAACTCTAGAAAAGCAACTATAGTTGCTGCTTCCCTGGAATGTGATCTTGTGCAAAAATGTCCACACCCTTACCTTTTATATTCTGATACTAGTAAGGAGGAAAGGAGAAGACTCAATTTTCAAAAAAGAATGGTCCCACTGATGCAAGAAATTCATGCAAGGAGTCCCTTAGCCAGCATAGCATTAACCTGATTCAGGAGAGCATGACTTTGCCATATTGATTGGAGGTGAAAGAGAACATCACAAGAAGGATCCTTTGTCATTGTGGAGTAAGGGTCTCAAATACCCTCTGAGGGAATGGATACAGCTACCTCTGGGAGATTGCCTAGAACATGTTGCAGAACTAATGGTAGGGGTGGGTGATGTCTCTGGGTACCTAAGGGCAGGTCCAAAAAGCAGGTGCTATATACCTTGCTACCTTTGGTTGCTATAGATTTGAAGTAGTATTATGTTCCAAAGCTAAAAGGTGAGATTCCATATGGGACCCACCTATGAGGCTCATATCCAAGGACTAACAGTGGACTATTGGTAGCCCACAGCCCTGAACTTGTCTTTTATTATGACTTGAGTAAAAGACATCCAATATGCTTATGTCAGGACCATTCTCATAGCTAACTTCATACCGTTCTGAGAAAGAAACACTGTATCAGCCAGCAACTGTCACTCATCATGTCACCCTCCAGGGACTGGGGCTCAGGCACAGGGTTCCAAGAGGACTCCATTGGCCCAAATCTTAGATATCATTGTGGCATCTGGTCAGTCCCACACACTGTTAGAGAGTCAAAGAATGCCCTAAGTGGAGAAACAAGGACTGTAGCCCACACAGTCCCTGGTAGGGCCTCAGAGTATCCCACTTGGAAAGCACTACTAGCCTCTGAAGTTTCCAGCTACTGGGTGGGACTTAGACAATTGTGAGGTTGGTGCTTCCAGGGATAGGAACTCTCACAGACTTTAAGTACACTACTCAGAGAACAGTGTTAGTCCTGGAAAGTCCTAGACATAAGAGTGTGACTGAGGACATTTTTAGGAAGGCATTCCAAACTATGAGGACTTCTGACGCATGGAGATCCAGAACAGGGTCCTTACTATCCCATGTGAATACTTCTTTTAGTTGACTAAAACCTATTTTTCTCTAGTTAGATGGCCAGATTATATTTTCCAGACTTCCTTGAAATTAGACAAGGCCAGGTTAGTTCTGGCTAATCATATATGGACAGAAATGCTTTGTGCTATTTCCTAATCTAACATGTAAAAACATCTGCTCTCCTTGGCAAGAATGTGAGGAGAAAGGAACCCTTATACACTGTGGGTGGGAATGTAAACTAGTGTAGCCATTGTGGAAATCAGTATGGCAGTTCTTCAAAAAAAAAAAAAAAAAAAAAAAAAAAAAAAAAAAAAAAAAAAAAAAAAAAAAAAAAAAAAAAAAAAAAAAAAAAAAAAAAAAAAAAAAAAAAAAAAAAAAAAAAAAAAAAAAAAAACCTAAAAATACAACTATCATATAACCCAACTATACTACTCCTGGGTAAATATTCAAAGGAATTCAAGTCAATATAGCAAAGAAATACCTGTTCATCCATGTTTATTGAGGCTCTAGTCATAATAGCCAAGACAAGGAATCAACCTAGGAGCGCATCAACAGATGAATGGATAAAGAAAATGAGGTAAATATACACTAAGGAGTTTTCTTCAATCATAAAGAAGACCAAAATTATGGAATTTGCAGGAAAATGGATGGAACTAGAGATCATCATTTTAAGAGAAATAATCTAGACTCAGGAAGTCAAACATGTTTTCTCTTACATGCATGTGTGCTAAATATCAGTATATATACTCAATATTTTTCTATACCACACACTCTCACCACGCCTGCGGGACACAGACTGCAGATCCTAGGTGAGTCACCGTGAGGGGGCCCACAAACGCCCTCCATAGCGGCCGCAGAGTGAACGGGAAGCCGGTGCCAGCGATCCACGTCTAGAGCTAAGATGCGGCTCCCCTCCCTTCTGTTGTGGCGGGTCAGGCCTATGGTCGCGAACTCCACAGAAAATTGGGCACACATATGCCCGGATCCCAGACACATCAGAGGTGAGCCCAAATCACCCCACTGTGCTGCGGAGAGGTTGGGGGCTTGTGGAGGCTGCTAAGTCGCGCGTGGCCGGGGAGCTCCTTTTCGGCGGAAACTGGCGGAGCAGTTCACTGCCAGTGGTGAAGTTCCCAGCGCGACTACAGCACAGGACAAGATGGCAGGATAGAATCCTGGAGACTCGGAGGGGACTTTGCCCGCACACCCAGGGGAGCTGGACCCAACACAGCATACAACCTTGACATCACACTGTCACCCTGCCCGCGGGACACAAACTGCAAGTTTTCTGGTGAGTAAGCACGGAATCGCACCCTCCCTCCTGTTGTGGCCGTGGGAAACCAGTGCCAGCAGTACACATCCAGAGCTGAAACGCGGCTCCGTCTCTCCTGTTGTGGCAGGAAAGTCATGCAGATGCAATCTCCACAGACATACGGGCACACATATGCCTGGACCCCAGACACACCAGAGGGGATACTAAGTCATCCCACCGCACTGTGGAGAAAGGTGAGGTCTGCGGAGGAGGCTGAGCACCACGCAGACAGAGTGCTCCTTACTGTCAGAGTCTTGTGGGACAATTAGACACAATAAGAACAGTTTCTAGCGCAATTGCTGTGCATGGCAGACCTACTACAGACTCCCTCTGGGGGGGTTGGATATCATCCCACCCACAAGAGGATTTGGTTCTCCCAAGTGGTCTCCCAAGTGGGCGGAAAGCTGTGCTGCGCCCCCAGCCCATATTTTTTACTTTTTGAGACAGGGGCTTGCTGGGTTGCACAGACTGCCTCTGTTCTCGGGCTTGTGGTCCTCCTGTCTCCGCCCCCCAAGCCGCTAGGATTGCAGGTGTATACCACCGCAACTGACTATAAGCGATTTTATACGTGGGTGGGAGCGTGTATGTGAGTTTTTTTTTTTTTAATTTTTATTTGCTTCCTTCCTTGTTTTACTCTCTTCCCTCTTTCTATTCTCCTTCTCTTTTTCTTATGCTATATATGCATCCTCGTATTAATTATTTTACCATCAGAGCCCCCACATGTCTGTCAGTTTGCCGTGGGGGCTTGCGTGTTGCGATGAGGCTGAGAGCTCTGCCACTGTAACCTTAG
>VMDO01016508.1:0-47682 GCA_007922755.1 Pedetes capensis
CCAGAGGGAGAGTCGTTTCCTCATTGGTGGTCTGGACAGGAACCGGCGAGAAGGCGCAGAAAGGGTGCCAAAAAAAGGGCCCAAAAAGCTGTGCCAAAAAGTCAAGCTGCCGCAGAGTAGCTCTTTATGAAGCTCGCCCATGGAATGGCCTGAGCCAATCAGCTTTCAGTCCAATTGTCCAATCAGGAAGGGTTTTGTACAAACGTGCAACCAAGTTACTTTCATTTCCCCTAGATTTCTAACTTACAAACCAGATATTCAAATGCCATTTTCCTAGTTTGGGAGTTTTGCCAATTTCCTCCCAATTTTTCCCTATAAATAGGGGCCATGAGAATGTGTTCAGTGCCAGGTTTCCCCAGCCTGGCATTAAATTCCAAAGAAAAGTCTATGCTTAATACCCTGTCCTGCCCCTGGCAAATGGAATCTTGCTCTGCCCTGTGCTCCTGGAGGGTTATGGTCATGTTGGTCAAAGTAGACACTTGGCCACCCAAGGCTGAAACTGATCTGGGCATTATGGCTTAAGGGGGGTCCTGAGCTCCACATTGCAGGTGACAGAGAAGCCAAACCCCTTGTTTGTTCCATTGGTGTGCAGGTCTCTACCTAGTGCTGGTACATGCTCGAGGCTCCTCTGGGAGCTGTGGCCTGTAGACAGCTGTTTAGCCCGAGGTTGAAGGAGGGTTGTCAGAGACAATCCCTTGGCTGCAGAGGCTCAGGGTGAGCTGAGTCACACCTGAGCCTCATATATGCCGTGAATTGTTCCGGGAGACAGGTATGCCCCAGGGCCATTCCAAGGCTGGCAGTAAGACAGGCCAAAATTCCACCCTGTCCCACCCAGGGCCCAATGCTGAGGCCAGTGTAGACACAGTATCTTTTACTGAGTCCTTTTCCTGTTACCAAGTTCCATCCTATGGTGGCACTGAGCTCCAAAGCAAAGTGCCGCACTCACTCTCACTCAAAGAGAGGATTTTTTTTTTTCACCTCGGGGTTCTATTCCTCTCTTTGAGTGGGAAGGACAATTTGAGATTGTGTTTGACTGTATGAATTGTCTCAGAAAGAGAAAGAGGGCTGTCTCCCATCCAGTGCGGTTCCGTACGTATGTACTGATGGAAAATTCATTAGCTCAGCTCGAGGAATGTTTGTGTCACTCCCACGCTCCCTAATCCTTGCTCGAAATGAACGTTGAGGCAGAGGTGATGCATGTTTCTGGTGCCTTACTGCTTGGTGCCTTATTTCCTGGTTCCTGCATCCTCTATATATTATATATTGTTCATGTATGTAAAACAAAATGTTTTCCATTGTATATGATGTTTATGTATAATAGTAAAAGTATATGTAACGTTTTATACTGTCTATCACATTTTTTATATAATATAGTCACCGTGTACCATACAATAATTCTACAACATGGAAAAAATAGAATTGCTATGACCCAGGAATTCAACTCTTAGATACATACCTAAAAGAATGAAAGCAGGTGTTTCAACAAAAACTTGTACATGAATGTTCATAACAGCATTAGTCACAATAGCCAAACAGTAGAAACAACCGAAGCATGTGTGTGTATCACAGTTTGTCTACTTATTCATTCACTGATGGATATTATTCAGCAATGAAAAAGAATGGAATACCTATACACTCCACTTGCCAATGAACCTCAAAACCATTATCGTAAGTGACAGAAGCCAGACATAATTTGTTGCATACTTTATAGTTTCATTTTTTAAGAACTATCTGGAATAGGTAATTCTATACAGACAGAAAGTAGATTGATGTTTGCTAGGGACCAAAGAGAAGCAAAGTCGGGGCTTAACTCTTAACGGGTGTGAAGTTTTATTTTGTTGTTGTTGTAAGATGCTGTCAAGTTGTGTCCGACTCATAGCGACCCTTATAGGGTTTTCAATGGTTGACTGTTTCTGGATTGCCTCAGGATTGGATTTCCACATCCTCCTGTTTTTGTGGTGCTGAGAATCAAACTCGGGATCTCAGAGACTGCAGAGCAGCGCTCTACCAACTGAGCTAAATCACAGCCCTGAGTTTTATTTTAGAATGATAAAAATGTTTTTGCATTGAATAGAAGGAATAGATGAGCAATATGAATATGTTATATACCCCCTGGATTGTTTGAATGGTCATTTTATGTTATGTGTATTTCACATAAGTAAAAAAATAATTACTGAAGCAGGGAAGCAGATATACACAGGAGTTCAATGTACTTAATTTTGTTTATTTTATTACATAAAAAAATAAGATTTGATAATCCAAAGTTATAAAGAGGAAGTTAGCAAAGGGAAAAAAACACTTTACCAAAGGTTAGTATTATCTCTGAACTCACTTATTTTTCTTTTGTTTTTCATTGCCAGTAAATCTATAAATTTAGATGAATGTAACATTTTGATGTTCATTTGTATTCAGCTGTAATTATTTTGAAAGTTTCTGAGATTTCCCTTTAAACACATTTCCTTCTTTTATATTATGTATTCCTAATATAATTGAATATTCATCAGTAACTTTAATCATGCCACTTGGACACAGAAGCTTCTCTAAAGGTGCTAGTGTTCCTTGTATTGCTGTGGGAGACAGTCCCAGGGAGAGTCTACCTCCTGTGGACACCAGGCCCCTTCACCTCCTCTTTTTCCTCTTACCACGTAGAAAGACAAACTAAAAATTGCAGGTTTACGGGGCCAAAAACCTGAAGAAGTAAAAAAAAAAAAAAAAAAAAAAAAAAAAAAAAAAAAAAAAAAAAAAAAAAAAAAAAAAAAAAAGAAAAAAAAAAAATTCTGGTGGCTACAAGTCTAAAGAAACTAAAAAGAATAAAAAGGTAAAAAGGCTGCTGCTTAAGCTGGCTACGTGTCCAAAAAAAAAAAAGAGGAACTTTGAGCCTTAAGTTCTGAGCAAACACCACATCTGGCAAGAACAATGCTACTCTACTTATTAGTTTATAAGCATACCACTAAATAAAAAAAGATGAGCTAATAGGTGAAAATGAAAAACATGCTTGAGTAAGCATAGTTAAGGCCATAAATTTACACTTAGGAAACAGAGTAAAATATAGTTTTACACGAATGTTTCTTTCAACTGATCAGATAACTAAACAAGCTTTTAAGTGCATTGGACATACTGGTTCTTGAAAGGTACAAATTATACCACTTATATCAAGAAAAGATATATGCATGTTATTTCCAACCGAAAGCAGAGGACATTTTTGAGGCAGATGCCATTTAAGACTTAAAAGTTAGTTTTCCATCTTCAAAGTGCTAGGGAAACAAGCAATCAAAATAATAAAAATAATGAAAATCGAAGGAGGAGGAGGAGGCGGAGGAGGAACAGGCAAAGTTCTGCCTGGCAAGAAGTTAAAATCAAAGGACCCCATCATCATAAACTATATCCTAAGTAGACTTTGGGAGGAAATGAAAGCAGTGGCTGAATGGCTGGCCACGGCCAACATAGCAACACCAACACAGCAACACCAACACGTAACACATCCCACATGACTTCTCAAAGGAAGCTAGAGAGAGTCTCATGAAGTTTCTTCCGTGTTCTAGGGGTTACACACATCGGATCCCATCTATGTTTTGGATACTCTGCATCAGCCATGTTCATTTCATTTATTAGTTGCCCGTAATGCAAGGCAAGTAGAAATGACTATTTTATATCAAAATTCGTGACACCAGGCTTTCTCTGGAAACTAAAACGCTGATCGCAAGAGTTACATTTTGCTCCTACTAAAGGTTAACACGTGTTCTTTAGGACACTAGGTCGTTTTTTGACTATCAGAGATTGCTGTAATTCCATGTGGTCCACTAAGACCAAAATATTTTTTTGATTGTGAGTTTTGAGTGCTGGATATAAACTGTTAAACTGAAAAAGCACTACAAAACATGTGGGCCCATCTTGGTTTTCTTACACTACCATGCTTTTTCTCCCCAGTAACATAATAGATCTCAAAGCACCTGCCCTTGGGCGCGGTAGAGTAGCAGTGGCATAGAGGAATACTCAAACAGGAGGTCAGGAAACCTCCTGCCTCTAAAAGTCCTCTCTTAAGAGAGGACTACTCAAAGAGGATGTATTCCAAAACACACTGAGATTTGTTTTATTATAAAGATGTCATTTCCCCGAATCTCTGAGTAAAACCGACAGCGCGGCCTTTCCCTCCTGAGAGTTCTCTAGCCTAGTGGAGAGCACCACATCGGCTGGCTGAGCCAGCACTGCACCCATGTCCCTTTTGACTGTTATACAGAGTTCTCATTGTCGTTTTGGAAATCACGGAGGGGGCATTTTTCTTTTTCTTTTCCCCACGTTCCGGACGTTTCCACTTCGCTAAAGATTTCTAGACATCAGGGCTGGGGACGTAGCTCCGTGGTAGAGGAAGCACTTGGCGTGGATCCAAGGGCCAGCACAAGAAAGAAAGTGAAAGCGAGAGAGGGGGAAGAAAAAGAAGAAAGAAAAGACAGAAGACAGAAAAGGAAAAGAAGAACGGTGTCCCGGAATCAAAGATAGAGGAGGGCAGTCCATCGACACCACCACGGCCGAGGATCCAAATACGGGGAGCCCAGGGGGGACCCTGCGTGACGTGGGAGCCGACCTGGGTGAGGAGGGGGCCTGCAGAACCGCCGCATCAGCGCAGCCCTTCCACCAGCTGGGGACGGCGCCGCCCCCGCCCCAAATACCAAGAGCCCGGCAAGGTGTAGGCGAAGTGCGGAGGGTGCGCCAGCAGGGCCCCAGCCTTGCCACCCGCCAACGGAGGGAGCCTGCCTGGCACAAGGGGGACCCGCGGAGCCGCCCCGCCGCGCAGCACCCAGCCAAGCCACCAGGGCGCAAGGAGGAAGGACCCTGTGGGGACGCCAGGCTGCACGGTGCCCAGCCCAGCCTTGGCCCCCAAGCAAAGGCAGCCCAGCCAGGCGTGAGGGGCACCCCGATGAGCCAGCACAGCCCCCAGCCTAGGGCTGGTCACCAGATAAAGGGAGCCCAGCCGGGCGCCAGGGGGAACCCACGCAGCCGCCGCCAAATGGAGCTGATTAGGGAGCAGGGTGTCGGGGCGACCTCTCCCTGAGACCTGCGCAAGCAGGGTCCCTGGACTAGATGCGACTGCAGCCGCCAAGTAGAGGGAGCCCAGCGGGACATGATGGGGACACCGTGGAGTTGCCGAGCCAGAGCACCTCCCAGCCTAAACGCTCCTGCCCCCAGCGTGGGCACTCTCAGGTTCCACATGAAACTGCTGCAGGAAAAGAGATGACAACCTAGTGGAACCTGAGCAGAGGCACAGGCAGCCAGAATGGCACCAAGGTGTGCATCCCGGCCTCCCATGGGTGACTGAGGATGAAATATAGGTAAACGGCATTTAGCACCTTATGAAAAATGCATGTCAAGAAACTAGGGTCGCACTGACAGTGGTCTTCGATATAAGGAGCTCTATAAAAATGCTTGCACCGTGATTGAGCAAAAACATGGTGAAAAGTTCTACATCGGACCTAGTTGTTCCCAAATACCTGGTAAGGAAAAATACCAAAGGCACGTGTCCTGAGTGCATCACACCAGGAGGCACGAGATGTCCTTTGATCTCATGACTGGCGATGTTACCTTTGATCATTTGGTGGCCACCAGACTTCTTCACTGTGAAGGTGTGAGAAGACTCAGTTCACTGAATGACAACTTCCTTCAGACACTAAATCGAGCTTGAAATGATCATCAGGTAGCTATGGGGATAACTGGAGACATATCCATGTATATGTGCAATAAAATAAGGAGAATGTCCCCAACTTGTGATTGATTACTTTTCAAGTTGTACGTCCTGGGTCTATTAGGGATCATCTTTGGCAAACTCTATGGGATATGACTGGAAGACAGCAGAAAGAAGTTGTGGACAGATGTGCAATACAAAGTGCTTGCCAGATGTTAATGATTTTTAGGTCTTGAGGGATGATCTGACCTGTAAGAAGGTTTTGAGGCTCCGGTTTTGAAATACCTGCAGAAGTTTTTCAAATAGAAAGCCAGACATTTTTAGTAGAAGTAGAGTTAAGGAAGAAATAAGGCATCGGGGTGTAGCACAATGCTAGAGTCCTAGCCTAGCACACCTGAGCCCCTGAGGGGGATCCCTAGCGCACGTGTGTGTGCACGGGCAATGGGGCCTATCATAAGAATGGGTGATGCAGTATCATGACAAACCAAGGGAAGATGGTAAAGGTGGTTCAGAGGGTCTCATGTCTGAGCACATGAAGACTACAGTAGAAGTGGACAATTCGGGGCTAGTACGTGTTCAGAAATGGAAAGACAGGGAGGGAGCATGGTTGAAGCCCTTGTTTCTGTGGAAGGACAAGGAAAGAATCCTTGGGCTATATCCAGGGCTTACTGGAGCTGAAGAGTAGATCTGATAGCTTCTTCCAGGAATCCTTCAGCAATTGCCCGCTCTTTAAACAGATGACTACTAGTGACTTTGAGTATTTTCTCAACCAAGGTCCAGGTCTCCTGAGTACTTATTATTATTATTGATGATAGCTGGAAAAGGGAGTCAAAGGGCTAACAGAACAACAAACAGAGAAACAAGATCAGATAACGCAACAGTCCTGGTTAGGGTCCTGTGAGAAAAAGGTGGATTTGAGTGTTGTTATGAATGATGCCTGGTAAGGAGACCTCTCACAGATACAATGAGGTGATTTCTGATGATTCTGCAAAAAACACATTATGGCTGAAGACTGAATGCAGATGTCAGCTTACATCAAAAGCGGAAGGAATTTTTAGCTATACGAGCATTGCAAAAACAACCGAGCAGGAATTCAGGCAACGCCTGCAGAACGCTGGGGTTTCTTTAGGCGGTGTAGACTTCACAGTTCAGGTTCTTGCTACAGGATCTTGGCCCATTCAGTCAGCTACTATGAAGGGCAGCATCCTGCCAGCACCAAGGGATGCTTTTGTGATATTCAGAAGGTTCTCCTTAGCCAGATGCAGTGGACGACAGCTCACACTCAAGCATCACATGGGTTCTGCAGATCTCGATTCCACCTTTTACTGTCCAGCTGAAAAAGGAAGCTGGACCTGAAGCTGGAGTAGGAGGTGCACAGGTAACTAAGTCTAATACAGGGGAAGCGCTTTGGCATGTCTCCACTTTCCAGATGACCCTGTTAGTGACCTTTAATAACACAGAAAAATACCCACTTGAGGGAGTTCAACAGGAGACAGGTATCCCTGAAAGAGTGCCTCTTGGTCCCTTGCCTGTGGTAAACCAGCACGGTGGGTTCTTTCCTAAGAACCCCGGTCAACGGCAATAGCAAACAGTCACATATTTATAGCTGACGAGCAGTTCACATCCAAACTACACAGAGTTCGGATTCAAAGAGTTCCTACGAAACAAAGTGAATCTGACCTAGAAAGGAAAGTAACAAGGCAGAAAGTTAGAAGGTGCTACCGTGTGGGTACGTAGGAGAAGGACGCAGCAACCCACTCCTGCAGCAATCCTGAAACAATCAGCCATTGAGAACTCTGTGAGGGTCGCTATGAGTTGGACCCGACTCGACCACGAGGGCCCCTAAGGACACCACCACCACAGCGTGGATAGTGAAATCCGGAAAGAAGATGCAGCACAGTGTTTTAGTCACAGGCATGACTCAGCACTTGATGGCTCAGTTCTTACCACACACTCAGTAGTTATTGGGAAACATATAGTAACTGAGAGAGCATACCTGGCATGAACACCTGAGGAATGCAAAGAATACACATATGTACCATAAAATGCATTCAGAAATTGGATTTATTCTTGGACTGTACTTTTCGCATGGATTGGACAGTTCTTTTAAAGCAGCACTACCACTATGATCATCTCTTTTATTAAGTCCTTCTGCATGTTCCAGAGCAGTCAGGTCAAGCGTTTACTCCCTTTGAGGATTTTCTACCACAGTCACTTGAGCTTCAGGCTTTACAACATTTATCCTGGTAGAGGTCATCTTCACTGTTCCTCAGGAGACCATGAATGTTCCATGTTTTGTTTCCAACACTATGAAAACAGGGAAAAAAAAAAACCCACAAAAGTTTAGAAGGAAAATTCTAGATACCAAAGCATCTTTACATTTCTTTAATATACCCCTAAATGGATAATTGTCATTAGGAAGAGGTGCTGGAGGCCCTAGCTGCAGGTGAAACCCACAGTTCTGGCAGGCCTTCAATCCAGGGTGGGGATCTGACAGTGACTCCACCTGTGTGGCAGGCCAGCAGCATTGGAGAAGAAGCCCACTGAATCACTAAACTTCTATATATGCCTCGTTTGGGTGTTCTGACTGTTGCTGTGGCTTATTTTCTCCCCCCTGAGTAGCACTGGAGATCAAGCCCTCAAGAGAAGGCTGCTCACAAAGAAAACCCTCACATAAGAGGCAAAGAGGTATCTATCTGAACAGGTGAACAATATCTCAACGTACAAAAACAAGAAACATGAAGAAACAAGGCAACACGACTCCTTCCAAAGTGTATAACTGTCCAGTAGCTGAATCCAAAGACAGCAAAGTGGGTTAAATGCCAAGGAAGACAAAAGGCTACCTTAACAAATGATCGATGACCCCAAAGTAGGTACAAATACATAGCTGAATGAAACAAGGAGAACAATGGAGGATGTGAAAGAGGAATACAATGAAGACAGGGGTTCTAAAAAAGAACGACACAGAAATGTTAGAAAGGGAAAGCTCAACAAAAACAAAGCAAACAAACAAAAATTCAATTGGAAGCCTCAATGGTAGACTAGATATAGCAGAACAAAGCATATCAGGGCTTGAACACAAGGCTGATGAATTAGCACATTCAGACACTAATGAAAAATATGAACAGAATATATAAACCCTGTGGGTCATGATGAAGAGACCAAACCAAAAGAGAATGGGTTTAGACAAAGCAGTGGAGGTGCAGGATGAAGACACAGAAAACCTATTCAGTGAAATAATAGCCTGTAACTTCCCAAATCTTGGAAAAGACATGGACATCCAGATCCATGAGGTATTTAGAACCACAAACAGACATGACCCCAAAGAACCCCTCCATGTCCTGCTATAGTTAAACTGCCAAAGATTCAGAAAGAAGAAAGAATACTGAAAGCTCTAAGAGAGAAGCATCCAGTCATTTATAAATACAAACCCATCAGAAAGACAGTAGACTTCTCAGCAGAAACTCTAAAGGACAGCCAGGCGTGGAATGATGTACATTAAACATCAGGAGTAAAGAAGCGCCAGACTAAATTGCTATATGTACAAAAGTTATCCTTCAGAATCAAAGATGAAATAAAGAACTTCCAACCTAGGTTCAAACTAAAGGAATTCCTAACCACTACACCAGCATTACAGAAGGCACATATGGGAAATCTACATACAGAAAGGAAGCAAGACAGATATAATCCTGAGCATGTTGTTGTGGTTGTTAGGCGTCGTCGAGTCGGATTCTGTTCATAGCGATCCTACATACAACAGAACAAAACAATACCCAGCACTGTTTGAGCCCAGTGTTACAGGCACTGCGTTTCTTCTCGTTTTGAGTTGTGCAGTTGGGGAAGAATGAAAGTCAACAAGTTTGTGAAAAAGTCTTTTTGATCAAAACTAAATTGTGTTTCATTTCGACTATAATTGTTAGAGCTTAATGTTCCCAGCTGTGAACCTGACTTGTTAAAATTCTCTCCCTGTGTAAGGAGGAATCCCTCTCACATTCCTCCTTGTGTCCCTCAACCGCTTATCTCACCCAGTTAATAATTTCTTCCTGCCTGTCCTTGCCCCCTATAACCAAGGCAACTATCTTAGTCTAGTTTAAAATATTACTTAGCCCACTTGCAGATGGCCACATGGACCCTACACATGTGGTTAGTCCAAGTAAGGTATGATGACCTCCATCCTTCTGTAAACCATATAACCTCAGGAGCACAAAGACATGGGGCCAGTCCATGAGAGAACACTGTTTCCTCAGTCTGATCTATCAGCTAATAAATAATTTATTATTATTATTTTTATTTTAAATTTTACCCAAGCTTCTTTGTCTCTCGACGTATTTTCAGTTTCTCATGCCACCTCAGCAAAAGGAGGGCCCAGGGGCTTTACTTCCTTCCTGTCATAACGGCTAACTCTATTTTGAGGAGGCAACTCCTCCCCCATCATTTCTTGAAATCCTCCCAGCCTGGGCGTCTCATTTTCCCAGCACTATATTTGACAGAGCCTGCAGCCTTACCACTGTGGTGTCTGATCCTGCCAGATCTCAGAAATTAAGCTGGGTTGGGCCTGCTCAGTACTTGGATGGGAGACCACCTGAGAACACCAGGTGCTGTAGGCTTGGGAGGAAGACCCAACAACCCACTCGCAAATAACAATAAGCCATTGAAAACCCTGCGAATAGCAGAGAAGCACTGACAATAGTGTTTCACCTGTTATACATAGGATCGCTATGTGACAGACACCGACTCCACAGCACCTAACAACAACACAACATATTTGACAGTGCTTTCCAGCTCTTCATAGGGTTTAGAACGGCCACTTGTTTTAGGAGTGGGCTGCTGGGTCCTTCTCCCTAGCATATCTTGGTCTGGAAGCTCAGCTGAAACCTGTCCACCATGGGTGGCCCTGCTGGTGTCTGAAATTCCAGTAGCACTGTTTTCATCATCACAGCAACACGGAAACCCCCACAGCACGACAAGCTGACAGACACGTGGGGGAATCCTGAGCATGAGAAATAATAAATAGCAGTAGAAGAGCAGACAGGCAAACGAGAATTAGGAAAGAATCAAGCATGATCGATTCAGTCTACCATCACACATCTACGATGAATAAGGGAAAAACAAATGAACCCGGATCACTCAGAATAGCCATAAGAAAAACAACAAAATGACAAGAGCTTGTACAGACCTTTCAATAACCCTGAGTGTCAAATGGTCTTAATTCTCTAATTCAAAGGTGCAGAGTGGCTCGATGGATTAAAAAATGGTCCCAGCAATTTCCTCCCTGAAGAAAAACACACCTCACCCGGAAAAATGTACACTGCCTGAAAGTGGAAGGACAGAAAATGATATTGCAGGGGAAAGGAATTCTAAACAAAGCAGGAGTAGCTATACCAATATGGAAAAAGGATATTTCAAATCCAAATTAGCTAGAGGAAACAAAGAAAATCACTTCATATTTACAATAACAATTTTAAAAATCGGTTTTGTAAAACAACCATTACCGGACATAAGGGGACAGATAGGCCCCAATACAAAAGCATTGGATTATTCAGTAACTCACTCTCATGACGGGGCATCCAGACAAAACAAAAGTTAAAAAAAAAAAAGAAAAAAAGAAACATCAAAGTTAAACTACATTATAATTCCACTGGATATAATAAAACTTGTTAAACAAACAAAAAGAAACATCAAAGTTAAACTACATTATAGTTCTACTGGATATAATAGACATCTAAAGAATATTCCACCCAGTAGCTACGTAATACACAATCTCCTTTGCAGCATATGGAACTATCTCCCAAATACATCATCTTTTAGGCCATAAAGCAAGTCTGAAAAGATGTAAAATATTCAAATAATTTCTTGCAACTTTTCAGAGCAAAATGGACTGAAAGTAGAAATCAACTGCAAGAGGAACTACAGAAACTGCAACCGCACGGAGATCAAACAACACACTTTTCAATGACCAACGGTTCCTAGAAGAAATCAAAGGGGAGGTTCAGAAATTCAAAGAATAAAATGAAAACCAAACTGCAACATACCAGACTCTGGGCTAAGGTGAAAGCAGTGCTGAGAGGGAACCGGATAGCTCGATGTGCCCACATTCAAAATTAAGAGAAATCTCAAAAAAATAATGTAAGGATGCACCTCAAGATCTTAAGATACAAGAACAAGCCAAATGCACAATCATACAGGGAGAAATAATAAAGATCAGGGTGGAAATGAATGAAGTCGAGAGGAAAGAATGCAAAGGATCAATGAAATAGTTGGTTCTTGGAACTTATAAATGAGATTGACAAATGCTTAGTCAAACTAAAAAGAAAAGAAAAAGAAGAAAGCAGCAGCAGTAGCAGGAGAAACAGCAGAAGCAGCAACAACATATTTCTAATGCTTCCATAGATCTGTATCAGAGTTATGCCCTGGTATTGTTATGGTGGTTTTTTTTTTCTTTCCGTACCAGCTACTACACTGTAAAGTATAAGAAAAGATTATGCTTTCTTAAACTCTACTATGCTTCAGACTTGGTTTACTCAATTCCATCATTTTGTTGTACAGTGTTACTAGTGGGAATATATCTGCCTGTGAAAAGGATCAAAGTTCTTCGTGTGAGCAACAAATACACTCAAAATCCTGGATGCTGAGATGAGTTCGTTACTCATATGCCCATGTGGCATTCTGTCCTTCAGCGATGCCATCCTCCAAATACTATTCTGATGTGACCAAAGCTACAAAAAAAATGAAATGAAATGAAATAAAAAATAAAAATAGACAGGACTTGTTTGTGTTACTATGTATTTTCAAAAGGTGAATACAACCACCACATTATCTGTGTGTAGGCTACCAATATTCATTAAAAACCCAAATCAAGGGTGGGAGGTATAGGCTGGTGGTAGAGCACCTGCGAGGCCCTGGGCTGTGGTTCAATCCTTAGTGCCACAAACAACAACATCAAAACCTCTTAACCTTTAGTAACCATGAGTTATCTTTATATATAATATACATATTATATAGAGGCCCATGTTATATAATTTCCAAAAAACGAATATTGTTTTAAGTTAAAAATAAGCCAATATAAATTGATGGTGTTCACTTAATCCTTCTTCATTCCTTGGTCCTGGTCTTTCTCCTATAATGGCCTCTTCTTTTTTTTTTTTTTTCTTTTTTGCAGCACTGGGGGTTGAACCCAGGTTGTTGCCTTTGCAAGCACTGCACGACTGAGCTGCACCCCCAGCCCATTTTTTTACTTTTTGAGATAGGGTCTTGCTACATGATGCAGACTGCCCAAGCTCTGGAACTTGCGACCTTCCTGCCTCTCCCTCCCGAGTTGCCGGGGTTACAGTCATGCGCCACCGCGCCTGGCTCAATGGCCTTTTCTTCAGCGACGGTTCTATACTGAATGCCACTTCTCAGATAATATGTTTTGCAGCTTGTGTAAGTAATGGATAGAACCCCCGGTGTTAACACCATACCACCAAAACACAATAAACAGGAAATTTTGATCCAGCCCCGTGTGGTGGCATCTGGGTGTAATCCCAGGAAGATTGCTAGTTGGAGGCTAGAGGAAGGCTGTGCAACTTAGTGAGACTCTGTCCCAAAAATTACAAAATAAGAATGAAAAAGGGTGGACACCTCAGTGGTGGATCACTTGCCTAGCTTATGTGAGGCACTGAGTTCAACCCTCACCATCGAAAAAGAGAAAGAAAGTAAAAGAGAAAGAAAGAAAGCCAGTCTGCCTTTAAAATTGTGATCCTTACTTCTTGTTAGAGTGAATAGTTGCTACGATTGTCACTGATGAAAAAACAGATGTCACTGGGCTGTGGTCATCAGACATGTTGACATCTGGGATCTTTTGTGAAAAAAATTTTTTTGTATGGTATTGGGGATTTGGACCCAGGGCCTCACAGAAGCTTTGCAAATACTCTACCATTGGGCTGCACCTACAAGGCATTTTTTCTTTTTTCTTTTGCAACAGCATCTGGCTAAGGTACATAGGCTGCCCTTGGGCTGGAACCTGTGATCTTCCTGTCTCCGTTCCTGAGTTGCTAACTTTACAGGTGTGCGGCAGAGCACAGGCCAGAATATTTTGGCTGTAGGCTTTAAAGTGATGAAAGTTATGCTTACTTAGATGCCTGGTGTTGCCATTTTGGATGTTGCTGTGGGATATATGTGGTGACCATCACATTGCTTGAGACAGGAAAGAGAAGGGGTTGATGGCTCCACAAGGCCGTTGAAAGGTACTTGTGTGACTGGAATGCCGATGCTGGATGAACTCAGTTAGCCCTGGAGTTTTATGAAGGAGAGAATCTGTGCAGGTGGGGGCCCTGCCCGGTGTGCACTAGCTCCAGTGGGCCTTGCCCAAAGTGGGACTTGCCGTGCCCAAAGTACCAGTATGGCCCAGACAGCTCCCATGGGGTCAGATTATTTCAAGGCGGAAATGGCCACCTCATGGATCCCCATGTGAGATGGCAGCAGTAAGAGCAGACCCTCTGCACGGCAGGTTTCTGCCCAGTCTTCTCTCACAGCCTGCCCCCAAATAAGCAGACAGAGGGTGGCAGCCAGGTCCAGAAAGGCCAGAGCTCACAGAGCCTGGGCAGCAGAGTCCTCATATACCTTTTCAAAGTCCTCTGTAGGCATAACAATGACCCAAAGCCATCAATTTGTCACGTCCATCTATAAGGTACACGATTACCCTGACGTTGATTTGATGATGTTATGGGATGCAAGAAAGACTGACCACATGATATACTAAAGGCTATGTACATAATCACAAGGAATTGCACCGAAGAGAGCAGATCCCCAGCTCTCAGGAGGCTGAGGCCCGTCTGGGCTACAGAGAGAGAGAGAGAGACAGAGACAGAGAGACAGAGAGAGAATGTGAGCGATCGAGCTAGACAAGAGAGAGAGTGAGCGTAAGAATGAGCGAGTGAGCGACAGAGAGAGAGAAATGGGAGGGGGAGGCGGCAGAAGGAGAGATACAGAGATAAAATAAACCAGACATAGCAAGGCTGTACACATTCCAAATACAGCATTTTTGCGGACCAAACTGAAACGCCCAAATTGTCAAATGTCCCATTTCTTTCAGCACTATCAAAAGGTTCATCACAGGTAAAAACTCACAGAATACAAATGGCTCAAGCACTGGCCGAACTAAGTGTTTTTGAACAATTATATATGTGTTACTTAAGTGATTGTCACTTTTAGGATAGCAAAGTGCCAGATGGGTCTGACAAATATCTCAGAGGGGGGAACCTCAAGATGCAGATGTTTCACATACTATGTGGCCTTTAGAATAAAGTTCAATAGGGGCAAGATTCTCTCAGAGAATATTCATCTCCTCTTTGTAAAATGTGCTCTTTCCAGTTTACAATTTTCCCACTACAGTTTATAAACAGAATTTAACTGACTTAAGACTTACAGGGCTCTTTCCATCATTGGCAAGTAGAGTTAAAGATGTTGTACAACGCTTGATTATTTAGCTCAGAACCCTAGTAAGGTTTAACATGTGTGGTTCATGCATCCAGTGGATTTCTACTCCAAGGGCAGCCCAGCAGCACTGACATATACGAGTGAAAGACTTCTCCCTTTCCTTGAACAACTGTGACAGGACAGGGAAGGGAAGCCTGAAAAAAAGGAGGGACGGAAGCCACAAACTGACAACAATACCTGCTTTGCTTAGAGCGTAAGTTTGAAATCGCTGCTAGTTAGGACATTCAACTAAGAGTGAGATGTGTTAACAAGAGGCTGTCCGCGATTCTGGTGATTCCTTCTTATCAAGGAGGATACTCTAGACAAAATGGCTGGATCAACACATGAGTCACTTGACATCTTTGCAAGTTTCTTTTTTTGTAAGGTGAGAAGAAGGAGATGTAATTCCTGGAGAAGATAGAAGGATGTAACATTGTAAATGGTAAACTATTATGCAAAGGTAAGGTATTACCTTGAAAATTGCTCCTATAAGGGGAACATGTTCCTCGGAGGCAATGTTTTAGCTTGGCACGGTGAGTGCCATTCACTTTATTTTACTACCGGCTGAAGATGACAAAAGTGCAAGAGGAAGTAAAGGACAATGGTGGGTTACATCTTGCTCTAATTAACCATGGAGAAAAGTTTTCTTCACACAGTGGCATACAGCTGAATAAAGTGAAACCCCTTTAATTAAGTATAACTATTTCACAACAACAACAATATTTCAAAACAGTTACGTTTTGATTTGTTTTTTCTTTTTCTTTTTTTTTTTTTTTTTTTTTTTTTTTTTTTTTTTTTTTTTTTTTTTTTTTTTTTTTTTTTTTTTGCGGTACTGGGGGTTGGACCCAGGTCCTTGTGCTTGCATGCTCTGCAAGTGCTGGACCACTGAGCTGCATCCTCAGCCCATGTTTTTACTTTTTGAGGCAGGGTCTTGATAAATTACACAGACTGCCTCTGGTCTCAAACTTGCTATCCTCCTGCCTCTGCCTCCTGAGTCGCTGGCATTACAGGCATGTGCCACCGCACTCGGCTAACAGTTAAGTTTTGCTTCAGGAGACCTGAAGGAATCAATCACTGGGGGACTTAGTGAAGGGCCCCTAGTAAGTATGTAAGATTGATTATTAGAAATGCATTCTTTAGAAGGCCGGGCAAGATGGGGGTTCAGTAAGATCCTCTAGCAATCAGTCCCCCACAGGTACAGCGATGTGAACAGCCATTCATGCCCCAAATTACCATCACAAGAGCTAAGGAAGCCAGGTGACAGACCACAGCTGTCAGTATAATAATAAGAAAATACACTGTGAAGAAGGCAGGAAGAAGAGAGTTGCCTGTGTCACTCCTTCCCCAGTCCAAGCACCATGGAGAGCAATGCCTCCCACTTGGGGTGAAGAAGGAATGAAGTCCAGGCCTTCCATGTGGAATCCAGGCCCCGACCTGCCACAGTGAAACTGAGTGCCGGGCAGGGCCCCATGACTTCTGTCCATAGGCCTGCAATGAGACACTGGAACTGCACTAGCCGAGTGGCCGAGGGATTGTGTCTCCCACCCTTTCCTCCACCTCAGAAAGCAAAAGGGGGAGCAAGACCAACAAAATCCAGAGAATTAGTAAGAAACACTTTGAGAAATTATATTCCAAAATGATGGAAAAGGTAGATAACATGGATAAATTCCTAGCACATATGACCTGCCCAATATAAGTGAAGAGAACATAAACAACTTAAATAGACCTGCAAGGATCAGTGAGATTGAAGCAATAATTTAGAGTCCCTCACCCCAATAAAAAAGTCCAAGACTAGATGGATACCACTGAATTCTAGAAGGACTTTAAGGAACAATTAACTCCAATGCTCCTCAAATTATTACACAAAACAGAAATGGATGGAATTCTACCACTCTCATTTAAGGAAGCCAGTAGTATGCTGATACAAAAATCAGATAAGGATACATCAATAAAAGGAAAACTACAGATCAATTTCTCAGATAAACCTAAATGCAAAAATGCTTAATAAATTTCTTGCAATTTGACTTCCACAGTCCATTAAATACATCATACATTAGGATCAAATTTGTTTCATTCAAGGGTTGGAAGGTTGGTTCAACATATGCAAGAAAATAGATGTCGTATAGCATATAAATATACATGGAAATCACATGATCCTATCATACATGCAGAAAAGACCTATGACAAAGTTCAACATCATTTCATGATAAAACCCTTGAAGAAATAACATCAACATAATAAAAGCAAAAAACCTATGGTCAACATTATCCTAAATGGGGACAAACTGAAAGCATTTCAGTTAAAATCAGGAGTAAGACCAGGGTGTGAACTGTGTCCACTTCTATTCAATGAAGTAATTGAACAATTAGCCGTGGCAAGAACGCAAGAAATAAAAAAGATGAAAATAGGAAAGGGAAATGTCAAATTATCCCTATTTGAAGATGATAGGATCTTATTCTTAAAAGACCCTAAAGACTCCATCAGAAACTCTTAGAGCTGAGAAACACTTTTCCCAAAGTAGCAGGATACAAAATCAACATACAAAATTTAGTAGCTCTTCTCCATAATAATAATGACCAGGCAGAAAAAGAAACCAGAAAAATGATCTCTTTTACGGTAGGTTCAAAACAAAATAACTGGAAATAAACCTAAGGAGGTGAAAGACCTCTACAAAGAAAACTTTAAAATACTAAAGTAAGAAATTGACAAAGACTTCAGAAGGTGGAAAGATCTCCCATGTTCATGGATTGGAAGAATTAATATTGTGAAAATGGCTGTATCACCAACGGCAATCTACAGATTTAATGCAATTTCCATCAAAATCCCAATGACATTCTTCACAGAAATAGAGAAATCTATCTTAGAATTCATGTGGAAGCACAAGAGACATCAAATTACTAAAGCAATTCTGAGCAAAAAATAAAAAAACAACTTTTAGAGGCATCATTATTTCTGATTTCAAATTATCCTACAGAGATGTAGTACCAAAACCAGTATAGTACTGGCACAAAAAGAGATACGTAAAGCAATGGAATACACTAGATGATCGGGAAATAAACCCATGCAGCTACACCCACCTAACACTCAACAAAAGTGCCAAAAATATAAGTTGAAGGAAAGATAGTTTCTGCAACAACTGGTGCGGGGAGAATTGAATATCTTTATGTAGAAGACAGAAAGTAGGATAGCACAGGAGGGAGCGAAGACTGTGGAAAGATAACAGCTTCAACTGGAGGGGAAAATAGGGAAAATCATGAAATTCTCTACTCAAAACATAACAAAACAAAAGGAGTGGAGTGAAGCTTTAATTGTCAAGAAAAGTGGGACAGCAGAAGGACAACTGACCAAATAGCAGAGACTAAAATGATGGAGAAGAGGACAAAGCAGCAGGGCAACGCTCCATAATCCTCAGCCCCAGGGAAGATGGCAGCAGATTGCTTTGGAGGATACAGAGCACTTTGGAAGGTACACAGCTGAAGTTAGACCCAGTGGGGCCATCTCCAATAGCATGTAGCTGGCAGGGGAACAGGTGGCACCACCTGCAAGGGCCTGGGCCTAAAACGAGACCCAGTGGGGCCATCCCTGATGCTGGGCAGTTGGTAGAGGACAAGATCCCACTACCAGCAAGAGAACCCAACAGAAGAGCAAAGCAGGGGGTCACCCTGTCACCCCTGAGCAGCTGGAAGGTGACAAGGTAGAGCTACCTTTCAAGGGTGTGTGGCCAAATGATGACCCAGCAGAACACCCCTGCCACCGGGCAGCTGGCAGTGGGCAAAGTGTAGTCACCAGCAACAGTGCAGGGCTAAATAACAACCTAGTGGGGCCATCTATGACAGAGAGTGACTGGAATGAGATACAGCAGGGCACCTGGCAAGGACTCACAGCTGAAGAAAGTTGTGGTAGGGCTCTCTCAGACAGTTGAGGCTGGTGGGAGGCAACATGGACAAAGCAGAGGTCTGCAGAACTCTCTGGGGAAGAGACTGGAGGACACAGCCATAGTGTAGGGTCTTAGATGTGGGGACTCTGGGTTTTTTTTTCTTGGGGAGACATGGTCGCTATCCTGGCCTCTGGAGCCATTGGAACTGTAAGTTGCATAGAGGGAAACTGAAAGCTGGTGAGTTTGGGGGATGGAGAAAAACTGCATACACTGCTGGATCTCTGAGCCTAAAATAGCTTGTATACAATAAGGCATGTGTGGGGCCTGGTAAGGCTTATGACATGAAGAAGTAGTGCCATAGGTATAGTGGGCTGCGGTACTATTGGGACTGGGAACACACCAGATTTGGGGAAACTGAGGGGGCAGTGCTGAATGCAGAGGATGCAGCAGGAGCTCGGTACTGGTCACTGAGGCTGCAAACTACAAGGGTAGGGGGGAGGGAGAAGTGCCAACAACATGTCAACATCCAAACTCACAGGAATGTTAGGGGAGAATCTCTTTACACAGGGAGGAATTGTGATCTAGCACTCAGACTAAGAAATGGGCAAGCCTCAGCAGAAAAACACATGAAACATGAAAGGACAAGACGGATGGGAATATCCTACAGACCAAAGCACTTGAACAGATAATGTTAGTGTAACCGGATTCCTGGAGATGCTTGATGGGGAACTTAGAACGTTTCTTATAAATATGCTAAAAGACCTCAAAGACACCACCATGAAATCAATTGAATCACTGAATAAAAATGTATCTAATTTGGAAGAAAAATCCTCCAGAAAATAGGAATTCTGAGGATGAATCAAGAAGAAGTCAATGAAATGCAAGGAAAATTAAACCAACTCAGCATTATGGAAAAATCTTCAGTTTCAAGACTACATAAAGGTGAAAACAGAGTAGCTGAAGCTGATGAAAAGGCAGAAGACCTTATTCACTCACATGCCAAGACAGAATGATGAAGTTATATGACCAAAATTTTCAAGAGATATTTCATAAAACGAAGGAACAAAACCTATGAATTGTGGGGGTTCACCAAGGAGCCAAAAACAACATGAGAGGACTAGGAAATTTATTCAAAGAAATATTAGATGAAAACTTCCCAAACAGAACACAAGAGGTGGATACCTCTACAACTGAACATTGAGAACCCCAAAGTAGACCAGAACAGATCCTCCCCATGACACATTATAAGTGGAATACTAAATCTAGAGAGCAAAGAGGCTATTCTAGAAGCTACAAGAGAGAAGTAAAAACCCACTTATCAAGGCAAGCCCATCAGAATAACAGCAGACATCTTAACAACATGAAAGGCAAGGAAGCTTGGATAGACATCATCCAAGTCTTGAAAAGTATTAACTGCCAACCAAGATTACATTACCCAGGAGAGTTATCTTTTAAAATAGATGGTGAGTACAAGACATTCCATGATATTGCCTTATTAAACAATTTGCAGCCAGTCTTGCAGAGGATCCTTGATGAAACACCCTTTTTGGGGGAGGTAAGACAAACCTAAATACCAGATCAAAGGAATGAATAATAAACACGAGAAGAACTTAAGAAAAAATTAGGGTAAATATGAATCAAAAAACAGTAACAAGTCCCAAATTGAGGCAGAATAATGAGCACCTCTCAATCATTACCCTCAATATAAATGGTGTTAACTCACCAATCAAGAGACACAAACTGGCCATTTGGATTAAAAAACATAAACCATCAATATGTGGCATTGAAGAGACTCACCTCATCCATAAAGACCATAAAAGGCTGAATATTAAAGGCTTGAAAACAATATACCAAGCAGGTGGAACACAAAATAGCAGGAGTTGTGACACTAACTTCTGACAGATTAGACTCCAATTCCAATCTAATTAGAAGAGACAAAGAAGAACATTACATATTACTAAAAGAAACAGTCAACCAAGCATTACATTACTTAATATTTATGTACCAAATACATGTTCACCTAGCTTCATCAACCAAATTTTATTGGAGATAAAGGAATACACTAGGCCATACACAATAATTATATAAGATTTAAATACCCTATTTTTGCCAAGAGACAGGTCATCAAAACAATAAATCAGCAGAGAAATAATGGACTTAAATAGCATCATAGACCAACTGGACCTTACAGATGTCTTCAGAATATTACATCCATCTGATGCAGAATGCACATTCTTCTAAGTACCACATGGAACTTTTTCTATGACAGACCACATTTTAGTCCACAAAAATGGCCTCAACAAATACAAAAACGTAGAAATTATATTCTGTACCTTATCAGATCATAATGGAATAAAACTAGAACTTAAAAACAAGAAAAATTTCAGAAATCCTACAAATACATGAAGACTAAATAATACATGGTCATTGGGTTATCGAAGAAATCAGAGCAGAGATTTAAAAATTCCTGGAATCAAATGATGATGAGAACTCACCCTACCAAAATTTATGGGATACAGCAAAGGCAGATCTAAGAGGGAAGTTCAAAGCCATGATCACTTTCATCAAAAAGTTAGGGAAGGCCCAACTAAATAACTTAATGACACATCTCAAAGCATTAGAAGGCCATCAACATATCAATCCCAAAAGGAGCACTTAGACAGAAATTATCAAGATCAAGACAAAGATAACCTAATGAGAATGTGGTGAGACAATTCAAAGAATTAATGAGACTAAAAGCTGGTTCTTTGAAAAGATTAATAAAATTGATGCCTCCCCCGTAGCCAGTCTCACCAAAAGAAAGACAGAAAAGACCCAAACTAAAAAAAAAAAATTAGATATGAGAATGGATCATAACCCCAATACCAATGTAATCCAGAAAATTATCAGGGAATAGTTTGAGAAATCATACTCCCACAAAAACAATATAGAAGAAGTGGATAAGTTCATTAACACATATGAATTACTAAGTAAGTGTGGAAGACATAAACAACCTAAGAAGACCCATTTCATTCACAGAAATGGAGGTGATAAAAAGTCCCCCAAGAAAGAAAGGCCCAAGCTCAGACGTGTTCACAGCAGAATTCTATCAAACCTTCAATGAAGAATTAATACCTATTCTCCTCAAACTATTTCCAAAAGTAGAAAAGCAAGTGGTTCTCCCAAACACATTCCACAAAAACCTGGCAAGGATACTTCAAAGAAAGAGAACTACATACATGCAAAAATTCTTTCTCTTTTCTTTTTTTTCTTTTTCTTTTTCTTTTTCTTTTTTTTTTTTTTGGTACTGGGGATCAAACCCTGGGCTAGGCAAACACTCTACCACTGAGCTAATTCTCCAGCCCAATGCAAAAAAATCTCAACAAAATCCTGGCAAACAGAATTCAGCAACACATAAAATAGACCATACACCATGATCAAGTTGGCATCATTCCACAGATGCAAGGCTGGTTCAACGTATGAAAATCAATCAATCTAATTCCACATATCAAAAGACTTGCAGACAGAATCATAAGATCACCTCAATCAATGCTGAGAAAGCCTTAGAAAAAGTGCAATACCCTTTCATGATATAAACACTGGAGAAGATGGGCATAATTGGGAAATATCTCAATATCATGAAGGCCATTTATGATGTGGATGTTAGAGTACAATATATATTCAATATAAAAACATATAGGTCATGAAAGTATAAGGGACCTATGTAGGGAAAGATAAGGGACTAAAAGAGTGAGGGAGCAAGAAATAAGAGTAAAGGGAGAAAGGAAAGATATTATTACATATTTTGTGCTTAAGGTAAGATCAAGATGTATATATGTAGATAGATATGCACACAAGGCATTCAAACAGAAGAGGGAACATAGGCGGGGAGTGTGGGGTGGGGGAGCAGGACATGAGAAGGTAATCTGGGAGGTGAATTTGAGCAATGTATAATTAAATGCATGTATGAAAATGAGACCCATGGAACTATATATTAAAATTACTAATAAGATGACTGTGAAAACAAAGAAATGAAGATCACTAAATACAGAACAAAAAATAAACTAAGATAAACTGAAAGAAAAAAACACTAACGAGTAAGAAGAAAACGGGTGGGTATAAAAGTCATTGGAAAGAGTAACTATTCAGAGAAACAATGCTTTGATATTTTAAACATGATACATAAACAATTCACATCTTAATATGAAGACTAAAAACCAATCCAAAATTATAATATCTACCCTGATACATTAAAAAGCAATACAGATTGATGTAAAATGGAATGTTAGAAATTCAAATTGTGGGGAACAATGAAGTATAAATTAGAGCATTGAATTAATAAATTTTCTCCTTTTCCTTTTTTGTCTTGATGATTATGTTAAGTTGGTATCATTACAAAATAGCTTGTTACAATGAATAGATTTCTTTTGCAGCTGTTTGCTGTAGCCCACGCCCATAACTCCAGTGATACCAGAGGCTGAGGCAGGAGGATCATGAGTTCAAGGCCTGGGGTAGCCTTTGCAACTTAGTGACAGCCTGTCTCAGAATAGAAACATCAAAAAGGTCCTAGCATATAGCTCACTGGTAGAACTCTTCACTAGCATATGAAAGACCCTGGGTTGAACACTCAGTACTGAAAGAAAAAAAAAATTTTTTGTAAGCCTCATAGTAACTGCCAAGGAAAAGTCTGTAATACATTAGTCAAAATTTTTATGGCAATCTATGTCTACATTTAAAAAAAAAATCAGGAAGATCTCAAATAAACCTCTAGCTGCAAAAAGAAGAGCAATCCAAACCCCAAATTGGTACAAGGAAGAAATAATGATGATCAGGGCAAAAATAAATGAGAGTTCAAAAAAATACAAGAGTTGGTTCTTTGACAAGATAAACAAAAGTGATGAGCCTAGGGCTAAAGTAAGAAAAAGAGAAAACTCAAATCAAAGGAAATCAGAGGTGATAAGGGAGACACTAATACTGACACTAGAAAAATAAAAAGAATCATTAGAGATTATTATGAATAAATGTATGCCCAAAAAATGGTAGCTTAAAAAATGGACAAATTCAGCAGGGTGTGGTGGCGCATACCTGTAATCCCAGTGACTCAGGAGGCAGAGACAATAGGATCGCCCACTGAGTTTGAGACCAGAGGCAGTCTGTGTAATTTAGCGAGACCCTATCTCAAAAAGTAAAAAAAAAAAAAAAATGGGTTGGGGGCGTAGCTCAATGGTCCAGCACTTGCAAAGCATGTGCGCATGAGGCCCTGGGTTCAACTCCCAGTACCACAAAAGAAGAAAAAAATGGACAAATTTCTGGACACATATACCTTACCAATATTGAAGCATAAAGAAATAGAACAGATTATAAGGAATAATGAGATTCAATTGGTAACAAAAAGCCTCTCATCAGTGACAAGCCCAGGACTAGATCATCAGAGAAATGCAAATCAAATCACTCACTCCAATAAGTATGGCTATCATCCAAAAGACAAAATTAACAAGTTCTGGTGGGGACATGAAGAAAAGAAAAGTCTTGCACATTCTTGGTAGGAATGTTCAGTTGGTATACTGTGGAATTTCTTTAAACCATTAAAAGTAGAACTACTACATTATCGGGGCTGGGATTTAGCCCAGTGGGTAGAGTGCTGCGCTGCAGTCTCTGATGTCCCGAGTTCAATTCCCAGCACCACAAAAATGGGAGAAGGGCCTGGCAATCCACTCCCAAGGCAATCCCGAAACACTCAGCCATTGAAAACCCTATGAGGGTTGCTATGAGTCGGATACCGACTCGACGGCACCTAACAACAACAACAACTACATTATCCAGTAATCCCAGCAATGGGTCTATATCCAGAGGAAATTAAATCAGTATGTGAAAGAAACATCTGCACTCCCATTTGTTGTAGCACTGTTCACACTAGTGGGGAAAAAAAATGGAAACAATCTAACTGATCAATGTATTAAAAAAATGTGATAATCATACACAGTGAAGTACTATTCAGCCATAACAACAAATGAAATCTTGTCATGTGCAACAATACAGATGGAAGTGAAGACCATTATTTTAAGTAAAAGAAGGCACAGAAAGACAAATACCACATGATCTCATTCATATGTGAAACATAAAAAAATTGATCTCATAGAAATTGAGAGCACAGTGGAAGTTACCAGAGGCTGGGAAAGTAGGAGGGACACTGGGATATGGAAGGGTTGATCAATGGGTACTAAGTTATAGGTGGATAAGAGTAAGAAATTCTAGTGTCATAATTGCACAGTAAGGTGACTATAAATGATGATAATGTACTGAATAGTTCGTAAAGCTAGCAGAAAAGATTTTCAATGTCTTCACCATAAATAAATGATCAATCCCTGAGGAGATAGACACATTTATTCTTATTCAATCATTATACAATCACATGGTATTCCAAATATACCATACATATAATTTTTATGTTTTTAAATATCTATTAAAATCATTTTAAATTTAAAAAATTAAAAGCAACATCACTACCACATAAATAAAAGTTAACCCAGCAGAAAAATAAAATTGACCTCATGCATGAAAAAAATTTCAAACTTCCTCCACTTCTCACCTATCAAAGTGGCAATATTTAAAAATATAAAGAGGTTTATCGCGTTGGCTTTGAGGAAGTAGCCACGATTATCCATTGCTAGAAAAAAATGAAAATTGTCAAACTTTTTTAGAAAGTAGAGGAAGCCTATTTTGGAGAAAGAAAGAGAACTAAAGAGAGGAGGATGAGCAATAAGAAAGGGTAATTGCAGCAAGAGAGGAAAAATAGCACATGCTTTCCTTCACAGGAAGAAGATATGTGTGCGTGTGTGTGTGTGTATATGTACACACGCACACACACAGCAGAAGAAGGACCATTTGTGGAGAACAAGGGGACCAGCAGGAGTCGAGAGAGGGGCTGTAAGAGGGTAATGAGGAGGTGAACATGAGCAATATTCAATGATACACATGTATGGAAACATCATAATGAAATCTATTAATTTGTACAGTAACTAAAACGGTTACTAATCATTTTAAAAAACCTATTCAGCTGGGTGTGGTGGCACATGCCTGTAATCCAAGCATTCAGGAAGCTCAAGCAGGAGGATCAATGTGAGTTCAAGGCCAGATTGGTCTACATAGTGAGCTCCAGGCCAGCCTGAGCTACACAGCAAGACCCTGTCTCAAATAAATAAATAAAAGTTCTCTAGAGATAAATTTAGTAGTGGCTCCTAGTGAAACGGCATACACCCTTACCTCTTGATCCAGAAATTCCATATTAAAAACCTATCCAGGAGACAAAAAATCTTTGGCTGACTGTGTCTACAGACCTCTGTCCTCTTGGAGGAGGTGGAGCACAGAGACTATCACACATGAAATGAACATTCCACCATAAAGGATCAAGGACCAATTTCTGGACTAGATTGTGTCTTCTGGGATATCCAGTGGCTTCCATGGGAAGTATCTCCTTAAGGAACACAAGTCTTAAATAAGATTAACCATAATTACAAAGGCAAGATTGGACAAAGTTATTACCCTAACAGTTGAACCCTTTCTATGCCCTGTGTAATACTGAGACCATGATCTCAAAACCTAAGGGGGGGGGGGAAGAAGACCCCCAAACCACATAAGGATCCAGAACCCCAAAGAGAACAGACCATCAAAAGGGTTCTGGGGTACAGCCAGTGGAATAGCACTTGGCGAGCATATGTGATATCCTGGGTTCAACACCCAGTACTGAGTTTTAACAAGAAATTTTTGCAATTTGCATGGTAACTGTAAAGCAAAAATCTATACTGGGTATGCCAAAAATGTTTTTAGCAATGAAACTTTACATTTAAAAAAAAACCAGAAAGATCTCAAATGTATAATCTCTGCCTGCAAAAATAAGAACAAACCATACGCCACATTAGTAAAAGGGAAAAATAAGAAAGATCAGGGAAGAAACAAATGAAATGTCCAAAAAAAAAAAAAAAAAGTTCAACAAAATGAAGGATTGGTTCTTCGAAAATATAAGCAAAATTGACAATCCCAGGGACAAAATAAGAAAAAGAGAGAGAAAACTTAAATGAAAGGAAATCAGAGATGACACAGGGAATATTACAAGTGAGACTACAGAAACACAAAGGATTATTAGAGATCATTATTAACAACTATGTACCAAAAATATGGATAGCCTAAATAATGGACAAATTTCTGGACACATACACCTTACCAATGTTAAAGCATGGAAAAATAGACAATGTTAACAGATCAATAAGTAATAGTGAGGTTGAATCTGTTAAAAAAATATATATATATCACTGAGAAATCCATGACGAGATGGCTTCAGTGCTGAGTTCTACTTAAAAAAGAATGAATAACAATTTTTTCATCACTTATTCCAAAAAATTGAAGAGGAAGGAATTGTTCCCAACACAGTCCATGAGGCCAACATTATTGTGATACCAAAACCAAAGACACAACAAAAAGAAAGCTACAAGTCAGTATCCTTAATGAGCAAAGATCCAAAAGTCCTCAAGAAAATAATATTAAAAAGATTAGTCAGGCAAATTATAATGCCATACACCTGTAATACCAGCTACCAAAATGCTAAGGCAGGAGGATCATGAGTTAAAGCCAGCTTGGGATACACAGTGATAAACCATTTCAAACAAACAAAACAAACAAACAAAACCTAAAGAAAGAATGGTTCACTATATGAAAATCAATAAATATGATATAACACATCAACAGAAAGAGGACAAAAAGAATGTCCTGAATACATTCAGCACCACTGAATAGATGCTGAAAAGGCATCTGATAAACTAAAACATCCCCTCATGATAAAAATGCTGAACGGAGGAGTCAAAGATGTCAGACAAATTACACCTGCCTTGAGACTCATAGAAAGAGGAGAGTTTAAATAAGTGTCTAAAATTCATACCGAACAGATACATACAGCAAAAAATATGATAAGAGAGAGGGGATAAAGCATGCCTGTAATCCCAGATACTTGGGAGGCAGAGGCAGGAGGATTGCAAATTCAAGACCAGAGACAGTATGCATAATTTAGTGAAATCCTGTCTCAAAAAGTAAAAAAATGGGCTGGGAGTGCAGCTCAATGGTACAACACTTGCAAAGCATGCAAGTGCGAGAACCTGGGTTTAACCTCCAGTATTGCAAGAAAAAAGAAAAGAAATACAGAGCTAGGCAGGTGGCATCAACTGAAGAAAAATTTTTGAGAGAGAGAGAGAAGGAATCAGTGCAGCAGGTCAGACAGCGATCACCATCAGAAGTGTGGAACTTTGTCTCAGCAGGAAAATAAAATTACTACCTTCACAGAAGTCGGCCAACAAGAAACTCATCAATTCCACAAGCATAATGTGAGTTGCACAGACCACAGAGAGTTTGGAGATGGAGTTCAAGGGGGAGTCCAAACTAGAGACACACCTGAGAAAGTGCCATGGATAATCCCTTATCATTCCACCCACAGAATGCAGAGAGCACATAGTGCAGGGAAATTCCATACAGGGCCTAGTGCATGCATCCATTGTGGAACACAGCCCTGGCAACATTCCAACATCCTGCTCACAAGGTGCTGGCAGCACTTTTCAGAGAGAGTCTGGTGAATGAGCCCCAGGGACAAGAAGGGCAATCTGTGCCAGCAACACAATCCACCATCTCACTGCCGTGGAAGTCCTGGTTGTGCAGTTTGTGATAGAAGAATGGTGTGGTGTGAGTCCTGCACGGGAATATGGGCCTCAGATCTACTGGGAGGTGACAAGTCATCATCCCAGGTACTGAAGTGTGGGACTAGCAAGTGAGCCTCGAGATCAGGATGCACCAGAGAGGGTGGCATCAGAGATGTGACCAGCCACCATCTGCCACTGCTGTTTGGGCTGCATTCTCTGAGGCAAGACCTTCATGCATGCAAGCTCTGCAGGGGGGCACAAGCCTCAGAATGACTGGAGGTGAAATTCCATCACCCTGCTAGTGCAGCACTGGGGATGCACCCTATGGGATGGTTCACCAAATATACCCTGAAACCCAGTCCAGCCCAAGAGTGGTGTGGCCATCGCATCATCATCTCCGCCAGAGGGACGCTATGCAGAAACCCCTCCCCAAGACCTGCTGGCATTCTGGGAGAGAGCATATAGGGAAAATCCCTTTCCATGTGGTGAAACTGAGAAATCTCAAAATAATGCCATCATCACTGTTGTGAGTTCTCAGGAAGACAAAAGGTACCACAACATGGCAGATCCCTGGAGCCCCTCTGGCCCTCCTTCCTTAGGACAGTTGGCCTTTGCCCCACCTCTGGGTAACTCACTCCTCCCCCCCTCCCATCAAGTGAGGCAAGATGGCACTGGCCAGCCCAGGCTTCTTTGAGGCCTAATTGGTTGAGCTACATCTGCCTCCTTGATTGGTCAAACCCTTGCCCTTGTGCTGCCCACAGCCCTTCCCTGATTGGCCAGCTGTCATTCCTTGACAGTTGGATGACAGTTGGCCTAAGGGAATAAAAGCCCCAAACCCCTGAGCCTCACAGCTCATTCAACTTACCCCTAGAATCTGCTCGCTTGTCCTCTGGCACCGTAAGGACCAGAAGCCTGCATCCACCTGATCCACCTAGCCTTTAGCTTGCCCATTGTCTACCTTAAGCCTTCCTTCATCCTGCTTGCATCCTCACCTTCACCTGCATGCCTGCTCCCACCGGATCTCCCCCTCCTCCTCCTTCTCTTCACCACTTCTACACCAACGGATCGAGTGGCAAGCCTTCGAAAGAGTCAAACTCAGGGCCTCTGAAGTGGCGAAGACTCCAGGACCGGACAAGCAATGACACCCAGGAATCCCTGCCCCAGCGGCTGGGATAGCTAGCAGCTGAGCATCCTCCTTCCCTGTCTCCCCTCTCCATCCCAACCACCTATTCCTTTCCCTTTCCCTTGTAAATAAACCTGCCTTGATTCACCATTCCTGAGCGTGACCCTCTGCTCCCCGGCCTGAATTCTTTGCAGGGTGCAGTGTTGGGGCACCCAGTTGAAATACACAATGCAGAGGACCATGGGCTCAATTCCAGCTTTGTCCAACAATCACCAGTTAGGACATTTTATGCCAGAGAACAATGAAAGTTGAACTATAGACAGAGGCACTAGCGGGACGGGGCTGAATAAGCCAGCATGACTTTCCCTGACAGCAAGAAGTTGGAAGAAGGTACTGCGGGGTGCCCAGCAAAGATTTTCAGCTGAGGAAAGTGTGGTGGTGCCTTCTCAGACAGTCATGGCTGGTAGGATGGAAGGCAGTCAAAGCAGAGGCAATGAAAGCAGAGGTCTCCAGGACTCTCCAGGGAAGAGGCTGAACAAGGGTATGTGAGTGTGTGAGTGGTTGGTTTTTCATTGTGCTGTTTTTGTTTTTCTTTCCAGGAGAGATGGTTGCCACTCTGGCCCCTGGTGCCATTGGAACCACAAGCTGGAGAGAGGGAAACTGAAGGGTGGAGAAGCCAGGGAACACTGAATAGTTCCAGGCACTGCTGGTTCCCTGAGTTTAGGAGAACTTGTTCACAATAAGGCATAGGGCTGGGGGCTGGTAGGGCTTGTGACATGGAGATGTAGTGCCATGGTCTGGGGAGCTTAAGATACATGGTTTAGGCTGTGGACCAATTGAGGGCTGAGAATGCAAGGGATGGAGAGAAACTGAAGGGGCAGTGCTGAATGCAGAGTTTGCAGCAGGAGGTAGGCACTGGATGCTGAGGCTGCAAACTAAGGGGCAGGGGAGGGTGAGAGAAGCACTAGTGATTCATCAACACCCAAATTCAAGGGAATGCCAGGGGGAGAATTTCTTTACACACAAAGGAGGTGGGACCTAGCACCCAGACCAAGCAATGGGCAAGCCTCAGCAGAAAAACACACAAAATATGAAAGCACAAGATATATTGGAAAATCCTATAGACCAAAACACTTCAACAGATAGCATCAGGGAAACTGGATTCCTGGAGATGCATCAAGGAGAATTCAGAACCTTGTTTATATATCTTTGAGGCTAAAAGGCCTCAAAGATATCACCATGAAATCTATTGATTCAATGGACAAAAAGGTATCTTATTTGGAGAAGTTCCCTAAAGAACTTGAAAACCTTAAAAAAAAAAAATACGCAGTAATCTGAGAGATGCAAGGAAAATTAAACCTGGCCAGCACTGGGACTCAGCATTATGGTAGAATCTTCAGTCTCAAGAATAGATGAAGCTAAAAATAGGATCGTTGAAGCTGAAGAAAGAATAGAAGATATTACTTCCAGACCAAGATAGAATGATGAAACAATATCAACCAGATTTTCAAGAGATGTCTGACAAAATGACAAAATGAAACCTACAAATTCAGGGGATCCATGAAGAGCAGAAAACACCACAAGAGGATTAGGAAATTTATTCCAAGAAATATTAGAGGAAAACTTCTCAAACCTAAGGCAAGATCTGGATATCTACACAACTGAGTCATTCAGAAGCCCAAATAGAGTAGAGTAAAACAGATCCTCCCCACAACACGTAATTGGAATGCTAAATTTAGAGTGCAAAGAAGCTATTCTGAAATCTACAAGAGGGAAACACAAACTCACAAAGGCAAATGCACCAGAATAACAGCGGACTTCTCAACAACGTTAAAGGCAATGAAAGTGTAGACAGACATCATCCGAATCCTGAAAAAGAATAACTGCCAACCAAGATTACATTACCCAATGGAATTATATATATATATATTTTTTTTTGGCGGGGGGGTACTGGGGGTTGAACCTAGGGCCTCGCGCCTGCATGCTTTGCAAGTGCTAGACCACTGAGCTGCGCCCCCAGCCCATTTTATTTTTACTTTTTGAGACAGGGTTTCGCTAAGTTACACAGACTACCTCTGGTCTCAAACTTATGATCCTCCCGCCTCTGCCTCCCAAGCTGCTGGGATTACAGGCATGTGGCACCGCGCCCGGCCTGAGTTATATTTTAAAATAGATGGTGAGTACAAGACATTCCATGATATTGCCTTGTTTAAATGATATGCAGCCACCAAGCCAGCATTGCAGAGCATCCTCAATGAATCATTGCATATAGGGGAGGTAAGACAGCCCCATATACAAGATCAAAGGAATGAATAATAAACATGAGAAGAACATCAGAAAAAAGTAGGACAAATATGAAACAAACAAACAAAAAAAACCAGTAACAAGTCCCAAATTGAGGTAGAATAATAAGCACTTCTCAACAATTACTCTCAGTGTAAATGGTCTCAGCTCACCAATCAAGAGACATAGACTGGTCAGTTGAATTAAAAAATAGAAACCCTTGATATGTGGCATTCAAGAGACACACCTCATCCATAAAGACCATAAAAGGCTGAAAATTAAAGGTGGGAAAACAATACACCAAGCAGGTGAAACACACACACACACACACACACACACACACACACACACACACACACACACAAAGCACTAGTTGTAATACTAATTTTGGACAGATTAGACTTCAATTCCAATCTAATCAGAAAAGACAAAGAAGAATATTGCATATTACTAAAAGGAACAATCAACCAGGAACTCATGAAGTTACTTAATATTTACTCACCAAATATAGGGTACTTACCTTCATAAAACAAACTATTGGAGATAAAGGAATACATTGAGCCAGACACAATAATTATGGGAGGTTTCAATACCCTACTTTCGCCAAGAGACAGGTCATCAAAATAAAAAATGAACAAAGAAATGATGGACTTAAATAGTACCATAGACCAAATGGACCTTACAGATGTCTTCAGGATATTCCATCCATCAGATGCTGAATACACATTCTTTTCAGCACCACATGGAACTACTTCTAAGATAGATCACATTTTAGTACACAAAAATGGTTTGAACAAATAGAAAAAAGTAGAAATTATATTCTGTATCAGATCAAAATGGCATAAAATTAGAACTCAAAAACGAGAAATTTCAGAAGTCTTACAAATTCATGGATGCTAATTAATACACTGGGCTGGGATTTGGCTCAGTGGGTAGAGCACTGCACTGCAGTCTCTGAGGTCCTTAGTTCAATTCCCAGCACCACAAAAATGGGAGAAGGGCCTGGCAATCCACTCCCAAGGCAATCCCGAAACAGCCATTGAAAACCCTATGAGGGTCGCTATGAGTCGGATACCGACTCGACGGCACCTAACAACAACAACAACAATTAATACACTGCTGAAAGGTCAATGGGTTATTGAAGACATCAAAGCAGAAATTTAAAAATTTGTGCAGTCAAATGAGGATGAGAATACACCCAATCAAAATTAATGGGATACAGCAAAGGCAGTTCTAAGAGGAAAGTTCATAGCTGTGAGTACTTTCATCAATAAATTAGTGAAGGCCCATTAAAATAACTTAATGACACATCTCAAGGCATTAGAAAGCCAACAAGCCATTCCCACAAGGAACACTCAGACAGAAATTATCAAGGTCAAGGCAGAGATAACCCAATTAGAATGTGATGAGACAATTCAAAGAATTAATGAGACTAAGAGATGGGTCTTTGAAAAGACTAATAAAATAGAACCCCCAGACAGTCTCACCAAAAGGATGGAAGAAAGAAAAGGCTCAAGTTAAAAAAAAAAGTTAGAGATGAGAGTGGATCATAACCACTAGCACCAACAAAATCCAGAAAATCATCAGTGAATATGTTGAGAAATTGCACTCCCCAAAAATAAAAAATACAGAAGAAATGGATAAGTTCATTAACACATGATTTACCTAAATTAATCCCAGATTATATAAGCAATCTAAAAAGACCCATTATATTTACAGAAATAGAGAAGGTAATAAAAAGTATCCCAACAAAGAAAAGCTCAGGCCTCGATGGGCCTGAGTTATACCAAACCTTCAAAGAAGAATTAATACCTATTCTCTGCAAGCTATTTCAAAAAGTAGAAATGCAAGGGGCACTCCCAAACTCATTCTATGAAACTACCATCACCCTGATACCAAAACCAGGCAAGAACACTTCAAAAACAGAGAACTACAGACCAATTTCCCTGGTGAACTTGATGCAAAAATTCTGAACAAAATCCTGGCAAATCAAATTCAGTAACACATAAAAATGATCATACACCATGATCAAGTGGGCTTCACTCCACAGATTCCAGGCTTGTTCAACATATGAAAATCAATCAATATAATTCAACATATCAAAAGACTTGCAGACAGAAATCATATGATCATCTCAATCGATGCTGAGGACTCTGACAAAGTAAAACACTCTTTCATGATAAAAACCTTGGAGAAAATGGACATAATAGAGAAATACCTCAACATCATAAAAGCCATTTATGACAGACCTATAGCCAATATCATACTAAATGGCCAAAAGTTGAGACCATTTCCTCTAAGATCAGATACAAGAGAAGGATGTCCACTTTCTCCTCTCTTATTCAATATTGTGACCAAAGTCCTAGCCAGAGCAATCAGACATGAGAAAGAAATCAAAAGGATACAGATAGGCAAGGAAGAAGTCAATCTATTCTTATTTGCAGACTATATGATCCTTTACCTAAAGGACCCCAAAAATTCCTCTAGAAAACTTAGACCTAATTAGTTCCTTCAGCAAAGTAGCTGGATACAAAATTAATGCTCAAAATTCAGTAGCCTTCCTTGACACCAATTTTGAACAAGAATAGGTGGAAATTAAGACAACAGTCCCTTTCATATTAGCTAACCAAAAAATTAAATATTTAGGAATCAATCTAATCAAAACTTCTGAATCTCTACAAGGAAAACTTCAAAACTGTTAAAGAAAGGAATCATAGAGGATACATGAAGATGGAAGGACCTCCAATGCTCATGGAAACACTAAAGAACACATATAGACATAACAATATACACATGAAATATTACTCAGCAATAAAAACAATGAAATAATGCCATTTTCAGCAAAGTGGATGGAACTGGAGAATATCATCCTAAGTGAACAAGCACAGGTTCAAAATGAGAAATACCTTATGTTTTCACTCATATATGGGAGCTGAATCTTACTTAAAGGAAGTAAAAACCTATACATAAGTAGATATATAACCACAAACAATTCAACTTAGCAAAGAAGGGAAAATATAAACAGAATAGAAAGAAGCAGGGAGGGGACTAGCAAAGAGAAACAAAGGTTATGGAAGGTGGCAAGGGGAGGAGAAACAATGTAAAGTGATAAAGGGGGAGAGGATAATCTCAATATAAATGATGCAACTTCAGGAGTACAAGGAAAAAATAGGGGAATATATAACCCATATGTGCATACAAGTTTTACTACATATTAATCAAAAGGTTCCATAAACTTTGTAAGCTGATGAAAGTGTAACAAAAAGTGATGTAATAGTTGCATAATGGAAGAAGCAAATGCTGTATTATTCTGTACTCCACCAACATTTATCAATAAGTGGGGGAAAAAGAAGACTGAAACTAGATTCCAATCATATGAAAAAAAAGTTCAACATCCTTAGCCATTCTGGCAATGTGAATCAAAACTACATTGAGAAACCATCTCACCTCTGTCAGAATGGCTCCCATAAACAAAACAAACAAGATCAGATGTTTGCATTGGGTTTGGGGAGATAGAACACTACTATACTGCTGGTAGAAATGCAGGTTGGTGCAGCCACTATGGAAATCAGTAAGGAGGTTCCTCAAAAATCCAAACATAGAATTATCACATAATCCAGCTATACCACTCCTGGGTATATAACCAAAGGAATATAAGTCAATATTCCACATAGATACCATAGTGTTATTCAGGTAGTCAAGATGTGGAATCAACCTAGGTGTCCATCAACACACGAGTGGATAAAGAAACTGAGGCATATGTTCACTGTGGAGTTTAATTCAGCCAAAAAAGGAAGACAGAATTATGGCATTTCCTGAAGAATTGGACAGAAACGGATATCCATTTTAAGTGAAATAAGCCAGACCCAGAAAGATAAATATCACATTTTCTCTCATATGTAGATGTTAGACTACAATATATATTCAATATTAAACATATTGGTTATGAAATTATAAGTGACGTATGTAGAGAAAGATAATGGACTAAAATGAAGGATGAGGGGGTAAGAAGTCAAAGAAAAGTGAGAAAGGAAATAAAATATCACATATTTTTTCCTTATGATTAAATCAGAGTAGATAGATGGATAGATAGATAGATAGATAGATAGGCAGATATACACACAAACAAGGCATTCAAGCAGAAAAGGGACCAATGGAGGGCAGGGAAAGGTTGGAGGAATGGGATATGAAAGGGTAATCAAGGAGGTGAATTTGAGCAATGTCCAATGAAAGGCATGTATGGAAATGCCATAATAAAGCCCATGAAATTGTATATTAAAATTAGTAATAAAATGACTATGAAAACAAATAAATGATAATCACTGGACTGAGAATAAAAAAATAAACTAAAAGAAAGACACACTAATGAGTAAGAAGAAAACATGGGAGGGTATAAAACTCACTGGAAAGAGTAACTATACAGAGAAATTCACAATGCTTTGATATTTTAAACATTGTACATAAACAGTTCACATCTTAATATGAATACTAAAAACAAAACCATGTAAAATTATAATATCTACCTTAATATGTTAAAAAGCAATACAGATTGATGCAAAATTGAATATAAAAAATTCAAATTGTTGGGAATGCTGAAGTACAAGGTAAGAGCATTTAACTAACAAATTTTCTCTTTTTGTTTCTTTTTTTGTTTTTATGATTATGTTAAGTTGTTATCATTATAAAACAGCTTGCTATAATGAATAGATTTTTTTGTAAGTATTTGCTGTAACCCACATCTCTACCTCCAGTGATACCGGAGGCTGAGGCAGGAGGATCATGAGTTCAAGGCCTGAGGCAGCCTTTGTAACTTAACAAGATCCAGTTTGAAAATAGAAATGTCAAAAAGGTCCTAGAGTACAGCTCAGTAGGAGAGCACTTTGCTAGTATATGCAAGGCCCTGGATTCAACACTCAGTACTAGAAGAAAAAAAAAAGATTTTTTTGTAAGCCTCATGGCAATCATCAAGCAAAAACCTATGTCACCAAAAAAGTTTATAGTAATCAATCTCTACATTAAAAAAATCATGAAGATCTCAAATAAACCTCTAGCTACAAAAATAAGAGCAAACCAAACCACAAATTGGTACAAGAAAAGGAATAATGAAGATCAGGGAAAAAAATAAATGAGAGATCAAAAAAACTAAAAAAGATTAACAAAATGAAGGTTTGGGTCTTTGAGGGAATCCAAATATTAGAAATGCCAAAAATAGAATTTAGAAGTCTGCTTATAAGTATGCTAAAAGACGTCAAAGATACCACAACCAAACAGATGAAAGCAACTGAAATACTGGACATAAAAGTAACTTAGAAGAAAAATTCAGCAAAGAAATCAAGATCATGAGAAAGAAACAAACAATTTCTGAAATTACCAATCAGTCAACCATCTTAAAGTGACAGTAGAATATAACATATCCAGATTGGATGAAGCAGAAAACAGAATTTCAGAAACCAACGAAAAATCTGAAGAGTTTATCTATTCAGATACCAAGAAGGGCAAATCGATGAAACTATATGATCAATACTTTCAAGAGGTCTTTGATTAAATGAAGAGAGGTAACCTACAAACCTAGAGGGTTCATAGAGGACCTGAAACTAACAGTGGAGGCATATTCAGTGAAATAATAGCTGAAAAATTCCCAAAACCCAAGGGAAAAAACCATAGAGGTCTCCAGAATTTCAAATAGATTAGACCAGAACAGATCCTCTCCTTGACACATTATAGTTGGAATGCTAAATCTACAGAGCAAGGAAACTATTTTAAAGGCTGCAAGAGAGAAATACCAACTCACTTAGAAAGGAAAATCCATCAGAATAACCTTTGACTTATCATCAACCCTAAAGTCAAAGAAAGTATGGTCAGATATTCTTTGAGTCCTGAAAAAAATATATATGCCAACCAAGATTACTATATCTTGTAATCTTTCAAAATAGATGGAGAGCACAAGACTTTCCATGATATTTACAAGTTTAAGCAATTTATGACTACCAAGTTAGCATTGCAGAGGAATCTTAAAGAAATATTACACATAGACAAAGCAAGATAAGCCCAAATACAAGACCAAAGAAATAAATGACATGAGAGGAATGTATGAACACAAGGTAATTAAGAACCAAACATAAACAACAGCCAAGTAAATAATGCAGAATACCAAGCTCCGGTCAATAATTGGTCTTAACTCACCATTCAAAAAGCACCGATTGGCCAATTGGACTTAAAAAACAACAACAACAACAACAACAACAACAAAAAACAAACCTTGATATGTGAGATTCAGGAGCCTTATCTCATTCACAAAGATCAAAATAAATGTCATTTGCAGCAAAATGGATGCAACTGGAGAAAATTATGTAAAGTGAATGAACACAAGCCCAAAAAGAGAAATACCATATGTTCTCACTCATATGTGGGAGCTGAATCAAAATTAAAAGGAGGAAAAATTCCTATACACAAATCGGAACATAATAAAAAGCTACTGTCAACTTAGCAGAGAAAGGACAATTTAGGGAACGGAAAGGAGGGAGGGATCTAACAAAAGGAAGAAATGATGGGAGAAGAAAGAAAGGAGAGGAGGAACAAGGAGCAGTGAGGAATGAGAGAGAAGGCGACCTCAAAGTAAACAGCCCAACTTTAATAGTTTGGAAAATAATTATAACAATACCAAAGGATGGTAATGATACAAATGAGCTAGAAAATTCATGTACTATTACTGACAATGTAAAAAGATAGACATTCACAAGACTACTACAAGGAGAAGAAATAGAGAAAAGAATAGAAAGCATATTTGAAGCAAAAATGGCTGAGAATTTCCCTAAATTCCTGTCAGACACCCAAACTCAGATCCAGGGAACTCAGATGATCCCAAAAAATTGTAAAACAATTTCAAAATGGAAACAAAACACAAACAAAACTACATTTATACTCAAACTACAAAAAATCAAAGACAAAAAAACAAAACCACAACAACAACAACAAAAAACCTCTAAAGAACCCAGAGTGAAAAAAACAGCTTCCTTACAGGGCAAGAAAGGTGATAATAGCATTCAATTTCTCCTCAGAAATTATTTCATTAAAGAAAGAGTGGAGAGAGCTGGGTGTGATGGCACACACCTGTAATGACAGCACTCAGGAGGCTTAGGCAGGAGGATTGGGTCCATCCTGGCCTATATATAGTGAGTTTCAGGCCAGCCTGGGCTACATAGACCCTATCTGTAAATTAATTAGTTAATTAATTAAAAATAGAGCAATGTGCATTTGACAGAGGTGGAAATATACTTCCTTTCAAAAACTAATAAGCAAGTTTTGTGCAGTGGCACATACCTGCAATCCCAGTCACTCAGGAGGCAGAGGCAGGAGGGTTGCAGGTTTGATGCTAGAGGCAGCCTGCATAACTTAACAAGAGGTTATCTCACCATAAAAAATAAAAAGGGGGTTGGGGGTGCAGCTCAGTGGTAGAGCACTTGTAAACTACATGCAAGGCTCTGGGTTCAACCCCAGTCCCACAAAAACAAACAAACAAAACAATAAGCATAATGAAATGCCTCCAGTAACTGTATTGAAAGAGTGGAGAGAAATATTTAAAGTATTGTGAGAAAAAAGAACACCTTGTGAAATTATTTTTCAAAAGAGAAGTATGACATCAGCAAAATGCTAGAGCAGGAAATCTCAACCTTTATCCTCCCATAAAAACACCAATTTAACATCTAGATTGTTGTTGTTGTTAGGTGCCATCGAGTTGGTGTCCGACTCATAGCGACCCTCCACACTACAGGTGAAACACTATTGTCAGTGCTTCTCCGCTATTCATGGGTTTTTCAAAGGCAGATTGATTGTTGGGAGGGGGTTGGGAGGTCCTTCTCCCAAGCCTACAGTATTTGGTGTTCCCACGCCGTCTCCCATCCAGGTACTAACCAGGCCCAACCCTGCTTAGCTTCCAAGATCTGATGGGATCAGAAGCCAGTGTTACGTCTGCAGGCAACATCCAGATATGGAACAAAATACCTTTATAAGAATTCTAGAATCCAGTTAAGCAATTGCAGCACCCCAGAGGAGTACAAGACCAAGAATATCTGAATTTTATGGATCAGAAGAGCAGATTCACTTCACACATCACCCCATTCCTCATACTGGTAAAACTTAGCACAGACAGAGATCCCATTAGATTGCAAATTCTCCATGGGGGGAAGAGAAATCAAAGTATTCATCCATCATCCCCAGCTTTTTGGAGCACTACCTAAAGAACCTACTTCAGTCACACCTCACCTAGTATGCTAAGGGGACTCATCATAACTGGAGCACATGGGGGCAGCTAACACCAAAGGGGGAGTAATGGTGATTCTGACCAGCCAGTGTAGCTCTCAACTGATAGCACAGATCTCAGCTGATAGTGTGACTCTCAGGAGCCAGTACGGCTCTCAGCTGACAGTGCAGAGCTCAGCAGTGTATCTCTCTGCAGCTAGGCTGGATTTAAGCAGCTGACACTGACTTCAGTGGATGGCATGACTCCTAGCACTTGCACATATCCCAGCAGATGGCACAGCACTCGGTAGACAGTGCAGATCTTAACTGCTAGCTCAGCTCTTAATAGTCAGTGTGGTTCTCAGCTGGCAGTGCAAAACTTAGCAGCCAGCCAGGCTTTCATCTAATAGCATGAATCTCAGAAGCCAGCATTGCTTACAGCAGATGGCATGAAACTTAACAGCTAGTAATTAGCAGCCAGCTTGGGTCACTGAGATTGGGAGGAGGTGCACAATTCTGAGACTGCTCTATTAGGAAGAAGAGAAAGAAAAGGACTTGCACCCTCCCATCTCAGTGCACTGACCTAGGGTAAAATGGCAGGCAGCTTGACTCCTAGAACAACTCTATGGGATTTGCAAAAGGCACACAATCCCAAGACTTGTACCCCAGATGGGATGGAGAGGTGTGAAACACATGTACCCATAAAAGAGGTTTGAGAGATTCCTAGAAACTCTAACGAAGGCTGGTTGAGCAACTTTCCCCCACCCAGAACAAGTCCATAAAGACTAGAAGGAGTGACTACTTCTAAAAATGGAGAGATGACAATGCAAAGCTGTAAGAAATGAAAAGATTCAGAGACATACGACATTACCAAAAACACAAAATAAGTCTCCATAACTGACCTTCAAGGTATGGAGATTACTTGCCTGGTGAAGACTTCAAAATAATCATCTTAAAGAAGCTCAGTGAAACTTCCAGTTCTCTGTCAGTGGCAAGCAAGTGAGCAGTAGGCTGTTGGACTGTAGGAGAGGAACAACGCCTAAATTAAAGGCACTTGTTTCTTCAAGGTCTTTAGGCAGATTCAGACAGTCCATTTGACAAAACGTTAGAGAAGAGAAAGCTCCAGAAAAACCTATAAAGCGAAAGATTGATGAAAATTCCAGAGCTCTGGCATCTTCCAAGCAGAGCAGCAGCAAAGATGATAACATGTTTCAAACTGGGAAAATGAGGTACATCAGTGTTTGGGACTATTTATTTATTTTGCGGTACTTGGACGTTGAACCCAGAGCTTCGCACATACTTTGCAAGCACTCTACCTCTGGGCTGCACCCCCCAGCCCATTTTTTATTTTTTATCTTGAGATAGGGTTTCACTAAATTATGCAGGCTGCCTCTGGCCTCCAACCTGTGATCCTCCTGCCTCTGCCTCCCGAGTCACTGGGATTACAGGCGTGCACCACTGCGCTTGGCCGAAAAAACATTTCTTTAAATCCAGAGCAATGAAGCCAGATCAAGTAACATATTTCTGACACTGATGATGCAGTGAGAAAACTAACATCTGAGCCTTATAAGACCTGTACTGTTCTAGTTGTTTTAATCTATCTTTTTACATTGGCTTTTGTTTTCTAAACGCTGGTTTCCAAGCTATTATACATATGGATTGCAGAACAATTTGTAAGATAAATACTTTTTAAAAGTGCATTATTAAAAATGTTCTGAGTGAAGCTAATTGTCACCTTCATTAAGGAGGATTGCTTTGTGCGCCCTTTCAGCCTAGTATAAAAGTAATTACAATCTTAATTGTTGTAGCCCATTTTGATCAATAGACTAGGTACTGTTAAAGGCCAAAGGTAACAGTTTTTTAGAACAATTAGTTTGAACTAAATTTTACATTTAAAAAATTTGTATTATATTGAGTTTTTAAACTTTTGATTTGTGAAATACAAACTTGATCTCCTCCCTTCTAACCAAATGTCTAAACTTGTTTGTCTTTCACATCCCAGTATTTCATCCTTTAATAACGATCTCTTCATGTTCAATTTTCACTTCACTCTTCACTCTTTTTCTTTGGATATGTTATGCTGATTTGGAAAGTCAGTGAAACTGTCAAAATATTATCTCAATAAGGTACTTAGAATATTATATGAGAACTACAATAACTAAATCTCCTGAATTAAATATTAGTAGAAATAGTTTAGTAACATGGCTTGTATGAAAACTCCAAGTAAGTGTGTATCATTACCCATAGTGTTCTGTGTAGTTATCACTTAGTCTACAGAAAATAATGAATTAAGTATCTGGTTAACTTTCATTCAGTAAACATGTTTATAGTGGGATGATATCTATAAAATAAGATATTATTAAATTAGACTAGGATTTAATAAACATTGTGAAAGCTTTCTGCATAACATTTTATTTTATAACATTGAGTATGGATTATGTGTAGCCAGAGCCAGATGCCACTGAGCTTTACTCTGATAGTAGGTAATGTGGGAAGTTTTTGGGGGAGGGGGGGAAGAGCACATATTTAGGTTTTTTGGCCTTTGCTTCAGTAGAGCTGATTATTTTGCAGTTAAGCTAGTGGACAATGGCAGTCTAGACTTAACTGTTATTAAGTTTTAATAGGTACTCTGAAGTGATTTTCATTTTAACCATGATGATGAAGCAGACAGACTGAGGCACAGATTTCAGGGGCTTTGCAGCAATAAATAAAGCATAGTGTGCCTTAGGAAAAGAACGTAAAGGAAACTGTTATTGCAGTTAAGGAAGGTGGTATGTGAAGAGGAAGAATTTTCTTGAAACTAAATGATATCTATTATTTTGACCACATCAGCAGGATGATTCTAGATAGAATAGTAAAAAGAAAGGTTTAAAGATATGTAAAGAATACTGTTGAGATTATTTGTTATAGCAAATTTCCAATATTTACTGCCAATTAAGGGCTTCTATATCTGAGAATTGCACTATTCTGTTACCAAGTTTGATTCCTACATCTAAAACATTTTGTAGAATTGTCAAGAACTTAATTTTAAAAGCATCTACCAGACCACATACAGTTACAAGATTTTTCCTGGAAGTTATTCTTTTGTGTTTCACATTCTTTGAATGACTTCTTTTGTATATTTAGTAGTAACCTGTAATGATTGCAAATTGGTAAAATAAATCTTACTTCTGATAGTTTAGTCTTAAATAGTAGGTATCAAAGTGTTCAAAAAATACTGTATTTGTTTCAGAAAAATCATTCTTGATGGACAACCTCCCATCCTTATTCATACATGTGTCCCATTAGCTTAATTAGTTTTGTAAAACATTCCTTATTTTTGGCACTCACAAAGCGTAGTTGGAACACAAGAGTTTGATTTTGGTGTAGATGAAGAAGGAATGATGGAAAAGTTCCTAGGTTTATGTGAATTCAGAGGGGGTATGCATTTCAAAACAATCTGCTTATACAGAAGATGGTGCTATAATCTATTACATAGGCAATTGTTATAATTTTAGGATATTAGTAAAATCTCCATATAAGGAATGTTTTCTCTGGCACAGTTTGTTAAATTGACTGCTAAATTCATTTCATTATGTTACTGAATGTAGTATACTGAAATTACTAACTTTTTTGTGTGTAGAAAAGGATTAGAACTGGGTTAAATGAAAAAGACTTGTAGTGGAAAGAAAAGATAGTACACACTTATTTTCTGGTCAAGCTTTTATCTCTTTAGTAAGATTTCCTCCAGGAAGAAGGCTTGGCATTTTGAGGCATAAGCATTTTACTTTGTAATGCCAAATTGAATTTAATGTCAGTACTCAGGTTTTGTTCTTTAATATGCTCAGTAGCTGGCCTTTCCAATGGGTTTTTCTTCTTTTTCTTTTAAAGTATGAGCAATATTTGACCAATTTCCAGTGTTCTTGGTATTTTATTTAAAGAATCATTGAAAAAGAAAAACTTTATAATACTCTTTTGCTTTGCTTTATAAATGCCTAAAAACTTCTTTTGAAGAATACCCCTACCTCATTAGTAGATGCTGTGACGATCAATCTATTCCACCTAATATGCTTAGAAACAGACTTAGTGGGGTGAGGGGAATGGAAAAAAGTATATCCTTGGCTACTGAGGGGAAAAGCGAAACAATTGAGCATTAATTACTTGTTACTGACAGAAGCATGTTAGCACAGCATTATAAAAGTTTGAAATTTTAAAAATTGCTAATATTTAGTTATCTCTCCTGAAATTCTTTATTTTTTATGGAAATTAATACAGTGGAACACCCAAGATTTTTAAAGTGTTTTTCCGGATAAACTCAAGTAAACACATCAAGCCTCAAGTAAACACATAAGCCACAAGTATATAATTCTGTAATTGTGGAATTCCTGTATGCTTTGTTTGGTACATCTTCCATGGAGATGTCAATGAATAAAAGACTCCACCTGTGAATATTTTAAATGTTGAAATAAAAATAAGAAATGTGCAAAAGAAAAAAAAAAAGCTCAGTGAGCTGTAAGAGACCACAGAGAAAGAAAGAAAATTATGAAAACACATGAATAAAATGAAAAGTTCAACAAAAATATAGAAACCATTAAAAAACCAAGTTATGGAGCTGATAAATATCTTAACTGAACTGAAAAATTCAATAGAAACCTTAAACAACAGACTTGACCACGCAACTTGAAGACAGTTCAATTGAAATTATCCAGTCAGAGTAGCAAAAAGAGAAGAGAATGAGCTGGGGATGTAGCCAAGTGACAGAGCACTTGCCTAGCATGAACAAGTCCCTGGGCTCTATACCCAGCACTGAAAACAAAACAAAACAAAATACCTTTCCTAACTTCAGGAAGGAGTTGAATATCCATATTCAGGAAGTCCAAAGGACACACAAGTCAAATGGAACTCAAAGATGCCTACACTGAAACACAATCAAATTGTCAAAGGTCAAAGAGAATTTTGAAATCAGCAAGAAAAAAGGAACTTATTATGTACAAGAAGAGCAGCCATGAGACTATCAGTGGTTTTCTTAGTAGACATTTGGAGACCTGAAGGGAGTGGGATAATATACTAGAAATTGGTCAAAACTGAAAAGCAAGAAAACTGTCCTTTAAAAATACAAGAGGAGCGGACATGCTTCTATCATGCTGCAATGTCGTAGGCCTTCTGGAGAAGAGCTGGTGAGGCTACTCAACCTGTGGTCCTGGCTTTTGCAGCCCTGGCTCTCAGGTGTGGCGGGAGCTGTGGCGGCATCAAGGACCCACTGACCAGTGGACCGGGAGGAGAGGTTTTTGCAGTATATGGAAGCTGTGATACCTTGGGAAACTGGAATCCTCAAAATGCCATGGCTTTTCTTCCAGAGAACAAGGTAAGTGTTGCTCTCAGCAGAGTATCAATTTAGTATTACTACTTCAAAGGGGCCTGCAGCCGTAGCTCGGTGGCATCCGATCCCGTCAGATCTCGGAAGCTAAGCAGGGTCGGGCCTGGTTAGTACCTGGATGGGCGACCGCCTGGGAACACCAGAAGCTGTAGGCTTGGGAGAAGGACCTGGCAACCCCCTCCCAAAAATCAATCTGCCATTGAAAACCCGATGAACAGCAGAGAAGCACTGACAATAGTGTTTCCCCTGTTGTACAGAGGGTCGCTATGAGTTGGATACCGACTCGACGGCACCTAACAACAACAACAACAACAACAACAACAACAACTTCAAAGGGTACTTTTTAGAACTGAAGAAAGTGAAATTATTATTGATGTGGACAGTTTGGAATCCACAGTGGTGTTGAAACTCTGCATTCTGGATGGCGGACATGTCAGACTGAAATAAGACTACGTTTGCATAATTCTGAAAAACCTCTATAACCTATAAAACTCTATAAAAACTCTATAAAAACCTCAATAACCAAGAAAGAATTTAAAAAATCCAGCTCACTAGAGGGTCCAGAGGAAGATGATGCTGATAGGGTATCTCCCATTTTTCTTCACAGAGTGTCCAATAGCTTGTAGGTAGCCTTAATAAGTGACAGTGAGTTCAAGTGCAGGCATTCACAGCCAGAGTGAGTATGGCTCACAGCTGGATCAGTCAACAGAGTACAGCATACAGACAATGGAACCAGATAACCTAGAATTAATCTTTGATTTTTTTTTAGGACAATCTCAACATGTAGCTCAGGATAATGTCCCCCTTGGACATGTGGGTATAGCATGCCTTTTGTCATCTACCATTGCCAAGAGTGGGAGGAGCACTGGAGTCCTTACTCTTCCCATCATGAGCAGAAATTCCAGGAAAACAATAGGCAAAGTGAGAGCTGACTTTATCATCATTAAGCCTTTACCAGGATACAATTTTGACATGAAATCTTCATTTTCCAAGTATTGGAAGCCAAGAATACCATTGGATGTGGGACAGTGAGGTACAGAGAACTCAACAACAACTGCCCAGATGTCTAAAGTATAAGAAAATACTATTGGTTCTTCTTCTTCTTCTTCTTCTTCTTCTTTTTTTTTTTGCAGTACTGGGGGTTGAACCCAGGGCCTCGTGCATGCATGCTTTGCAAGTGCTGGAACACTGAGTGGTACCCCCAGCCCATTTTTTTCTACTTTTTTGAGACAGGGTCTCACTAAATTACGCAGACTACCTCTGGTCTCGAAATTGCGATCCTCCTGCCTCCACCTCCCAAACCACTGGGATTATAGGCATGCATCACTACGCCCCGAAATACTATTGCTTCTTTAAGAAATGCTTCTAGTCATAGTGCAGTCTTTATAGAATTCAATGAACACCTTTCAAAGGACTTTGTGCCTGTGGTACACCACAATGTCACCTGTTGTTTGACTATGGAAAAGAAATTTGATGTTGATCCAGTTGAATTATTTGAAATTCCAGTAAAGGAATTAACATTTGACCAACTCCAGTTGTTAAAGCTTGTTCATGTGACTGCACTAAAATCTAAAGATAACAAAGAATGTGTGTTTGAAGAGGAAAAATTCCTTTTCTGAAAACCAGCCACTTCCTGCTCTTAAAATGGTTTTAGACTCTCTGCCAGAGATGCAGGGATTAACATAGAAATAAACTGGATCTCCCAACAAATGGATGAAATGTGGGATGGGAACTTATCAACATATTCTGACATGAATCTGTTTTGGGATATAATTTAAAAAACTGTTCTAGAAAACTCTGAGAAGAGGAGAATAGTATTTTGATCCTGAAAACAAAGGAAATGAAAAGAATTTGGAATTAATGGTCTAATTTATGATAGGTATTTGTTTTTGTAAAAATTTCCCATGGAATGTTAGAAAAAGTGTAGCTTTCACCTTATACAATTATAGACAAAATTAAACCTAGTCAAGTTAAAATAAATAAATAAATAAGTACAGAGTAGCAGGTGTGGTG
>VMDO01016509.1:0-47662 GCA_007922755.1 Pedetes capensis
TCTGATGGACTGTATAATAGATTACATCTTTAATGACATTCAAATTTTTGGTTGGTCTTTTGGGAGAAATCTTGATTTCACTTTTCTTTAGTCTGTGATTCACAAAAGAATAACCTTGAAATGCCATAATATTTTTAAAGTTAATACTGAGGTTTGAAGAGTAATAAAAGGATTAATGAGTAGGGAAAGGATGTTTTTCTAACTACAATCAACATTTGAGCAAAAGTTAGCATTTTTAAAAGAATAAACTCATTTTTTAATTGACCCATCAAACATAAAAATTGTACATGTAGGTGAGGTGCTATGTGATGCTCCAGTACATATATACATTGTGTAATGTGCCAATCAAGTTAAACAAATCTATACCTTCAAATATTTATCATATCTTTATTGCTATAAAAAATAATTCCACTAGACCACAAAGAAACAAATTTAATCATATTTGATTCCATTTCAACCTGCATTTACATCTACAACAGAGAAGATTTGGAACAATTTTATAATTTTAGAACTGGCCTAATTGTGTTTCTTCACTAGTCTGGAAATCATTTGATTTGGGGGTTTGAGTATGTGTGTTCCACAATAGAGAAAATACTTGTACTGAAAGTGATTCTGTTTATCTAATTATGTAACTTGCATAATTAACTGAAACGTGGTCAAGCGCTTATAAGAAGGTTAAACAGTTAGCATGTGCTTGTAATCCTAGCACTCAGGAGGCTGAAGTAGGCAGAACAAGAGTTTGAGATCAAGTTGGGCTACAAAGTAACATTCTGTCTAAAAAAAAAAAAAAACCCAAAAACAAAAACAAAACAATAGAATGTTATGTTTTTGATGAGCAGTGAGAGAATGCCAATCTGAATTTCAGTTTTCATCTTCAAAGTGGGTTTAAATGTCATTTTGATATGGAAACTAAACGTGTTGCTTCCCACCTAAGAAGATAATGGCACTTCCCATGAAAATCCAGGGTTAGACGAGGTGCTGCCTGGAGTTATGCTGGCAATTTTGAGCTCAAGCATATGATTTTTTGTGGTCATTTTTATTTATCTTTCAGATCAGCATTTTCATGACCCATTTATCTAACTATGGAAATGACCGCCTGGGGTTATATACCTTTGTCAACTTGGCCAAGTTCGTGCACAGCTGGACCAATCTGAAACTGCAAACTCTGCCTCCAGTGCAACTGGCCCACAAGTACTTTGAGCTTTTCCCTGAGCAGAAAGACCCTCTCTGGCAGGTAACACTCAAACATTCTCTCCTAGGGAAGAGGGGAAAACAAACTAGCAGTTTGTGACTATCTAATTGGTGCTAAAACTCTGCTAGATATATTAAAACTGATATTTAATACAAATTACTCCTTTATCCAATAGTCTCATTCTCTTTCACAGTATTTTTATTTTATGGATTTAGTGTTTACATATTTGTTTATTCTTCTAGATTTGGGGTTTTGCTGTTGTTGTTGGATTGGTGGAGAAATTTTGCACTGAGGATGTTGTTTCATTGTTGGTGTGTTCTCCAAGCTAGTAATTTTGACTTGCATGTAGTAGGAACACTAATTAGCACTAAAAGGGTTAGCACTGGATATCTAGGAGATAGGAAAAGAAAAAAAGCACCTGTTATCTCAGACCCAATAACTAGATTCTATGTGAACAATGCAGTGCATATAAGAATGGAAAAGCAACTTTTACCTTGTGCCCATAAGGATTTAGTCTCTGGCATACCTTCACTTTAAACCTAATTAATTTTTTTACTGATAGAAGATTAATTTTCTACTGATAGGAGAGAATTGTAAGTTTTAGGGGATTGCTTTTACTAATAATTCAACTTCATGTGGGGCCACATGGGGCCTCAACTTGAAGGCATCAGATGTAAACTATCTGTTCTTAGCAGTTATCTAGAAAATGCTTCCTCCCACTTGCTTAGATTTTAATGCACCAGATTACATCAACCCACCTGATCAATAAGTTGGCTGCAAAAAACAGATCGCATGTTACCTGCTAAGAAGTCAGTAGAGAAGTAACACCATCATTGATGAGAAATTACTATGAGAGAGATTCTTTTACCACCCTTTATTCCTCTCTCCCAGACCACTAGTTTCTCCTTATAACATAAATCATATTAAATGCCACTCCTTCTGTACTGTCAAGAATTCATCCAACACATGTTTATTGAGCATCTGTTGTGTATGTACATAAGGCAAGTCTAATTGTTCTTGGGCATGAAAAGAACAATAAAACACTACATTTTATTTCCAATCCAGTGGAGGATTTTTCACTATCACATGTTTTAAAACATGTTTTAAACTGACTGCTACAGTTAGATATGGGAGAAGGACCCAGCAACCCACTTCCAAAAATCAATCTACCATTGAAAACCCTATGAACAGCAGAGAAGCACTGACAATAGTGTTTCTCCTGTTGTATGTAGGGTCCCTATGAGTTGGATACCGACTGGACAGCACCTAACAACAACAACACAGTTAGATATACTCTGTTCTGATGATTATTCACTTCACCAGTCCTTCACCATTTGTGTTTAGAGTAAACTACACATTCTAATTTTTTAACTTTCTTATAAGCGCTTGACCTCCTTTCAGTTAATTATGCAAGTTACATAATTAGATAAACAGGACCTCAATTATTGTATGTGTATAGAGAAAAATCACACAGATGTTGAATTTTACAAAAGCAAAAATATTGTGTCACATAATATTGATTACTCAATGGCTCATACACATTTATAAAATCAATGAATCATTGATAGTAAATCAATTATTTTCTCACACATTTAAATATGAGACACCTATAATTTATGATATAGTAATAATAAAAGGAGCCCATTTAAATGTTGAATTGTATTTCTTGATATTTTCAACTTTTTATAATCAAAATTTTTTCTGTATTGCTTGAATAACATTGACACTCTTTTAAAAAATGAATATCATCAAACATATGCCAGCTCCAGTATGATTTGGTCAACATGAAAAAATTAACTACTGCTTGAAATTTGTTAAGTATAAAATTATGAAAGTCTGTACTGTTTGATTGGGGTTATAAATTAAAATTAGATTAAAAAATGAGAATATTCTTTATGGAACAATGTCATTTTGAAGACAAAAGAAACCTGTGTGTCTGTGAGTGTGCATACAAGTAAAACATGTGTTGTGTTGACAATTTAATTTTCTTTTTTCTTTTTTTTTTTCTTTTTTTTTTTGCAGTAGTGGGGGTTGAACCCAGAGCCTCGTGCTTGCATGCTCTGCAAGTGCTGGACCACTGAGCTGCACCCTCAGCCCATTTTTTTACCTTTTGAGACAGGGTCTCTCTAAGTTATGCAGACTGCTTCTGGTCTCGAACTTGCGATCCTCCTGCCTCTGCGTCCCGAGCCGCTGGGATGACCACCACGCCCAGCTGACAGTTTAAATTTTCAATAGCATGAAAAGGAAAAGTCCCAGGAAGTTCTTAATAAAAATATAATAATAAGTTAATACAGTACTGAATTAAGAATTAAATACGTAATAACTTAATAAAATTAATTGAAAATCAAAGTGTTTCATAGAGCTCACAAATTTTTGTTATTAATATTATTGTTAATGTAAGATTGTTGTTGTTTTATTATAAGAGTAGGAGTTTTCATATAATTCCCAAAATGTGGCCAATTGTAAAGAGTGTTTAAGTTACTCACTAGAGTAAATGTTTTTTACTGAAAGACTCTCTTTGCTATCATGTGAATTATACTCTTTATATGACTTCTTCTGACTGGGAAATAAAAGCTATAGGAATTACCGTTTTTCTTCTATACAGTATGAATTTAATTCTTTAAAAAAGAATCAGCCAAATGGGCATTAATTGGTAAGCATTTTATAGCCCATTTATCCTGACCTTAGAATCAAGATGGATAAATGCCATGTCTTTGCCATTGTTACATATTGTTCAAACGAAACATTCAGATGACTTTTTATATTTATGAGCATAACTTCTTTATGTATTTAGCTTTTAAATGCAAATCAACTTATTTTGCTTTAGATATTCAATTCTCACTTTTTATTACCACAAATAGAAAGAAAAAGTGCAAAATGGTAATCTTCACATCTATTTAATTTCTTTTGGCTGCTTATGTAAATTTTCATTAGTACCAACTACAATATATGTGAAGCTGCTTTGTCACCTAATTAAAGAGTTCAGTATGAATATCTGCCAATAGACAGCATGATAAGTGACCACAAAATGCATTTGTGCTCCTCCCTCAGGGGAAATTGATTCTTTCAAAGCAGACTAATATAGGAGTATATTCTGCAAACATACGTGGAATGTAATCCTTAGCTTGGTTCCTCATCACTTTAGTTTCCATTGTGTAAGAGTCTTAATATTATACTCACAGGTACTTATTAACTCATGTCTCTTATTTTTGGATAAAACAATCATTACCAAGCACTAAAGAATAATTTCCTCTTTTTTTTTTAACTCCCATTACAAGAATCAAAACCACAGCATTGAGGCAGTTGGAAGGTTAAATTCTTGCACATTCGCTAATCGATACTTTTAAGCTCTCAGACTGTCAGGTTAGCTCTGTCTCAATCTTCAGCCAGTCACCCTAGAGTCTCACTATCAACAAACATGCCAAGCGTGATGTGGATTCCTGCTTGCTCGTGTGACCAGGGGAATGCTCAAAGACCTGCAGTTTCTCTCTGCCCATGCTAGTGTGTCCAGGGTTAAAGAGGCAGGGAAGTAAATCATGGAGAGTGAACCATAGGTGTTTAGCCCTTTGTTGATTCTAGCTGTCAAAGAATCCAGCTCCAGTTAGAAAGGATGAGATTTGGATGTCCGTGATGTTAACAAATCACAAGACCTAGTGGCCTATGAACTATAGGTTCTAGTAATATATGTCTGTTCAAATAATGAATGAATGCTGACACAGAGAATTACAGACTGTAAGAGCAGAAGAAGTTAAGGACATCTAGCCCAAACTATTCATTTTAGAGAAGAAATAGATAATACCTACTACAGTGAAATACCTTGTTCTGAGTCATTTGGTTTATTAGAGACAAGTCAGAAATAAAGCCCAGGATTTCTTATTCTTGCTCCACTGCAGCTTGGTGGCTTTATACTTTAGAAAACAAATTTATTTTGATCATCAACTTTTTCTGTCAAAGGAAACATCAGAGATAACTCCTTACTGTAGAAGAATCTGATGTGTATGTTCAGTATGAATATATTAAATCTATACTTCTGAAGTACTATGTAATAAAAAGAAAGTCTTTACCATTATGGACCTTACAAACCATGATAGCTCCTTGCTATGTTAACAAAGTGTCATTGAAATTTGTTTTCATTTTTATTGCTCTCTTTACCACTCAATAACTTACTTATAATTCTATTATTTCACTTACCATCCAACACAACAGACACTTGTGTCTATCATATACCACCTCTTGTAAATCTTAGGAGGTGAGATGATGTTTATTCATATTTGTAACCTAGAACCTAACATAGTAGAATAATCTCTCTCATTAAAATATCATAACATAATAAGCAAAAGTAGAGGTGTACAATGAACAATATAAGAAGCACACTTCATTCTCCGGTAAGAGAAGGAATGTCATGGGAAATAACCTTGAGGTGCAGGCTAAGTCAGTGGGAAGAACTTCAAAAACTACGAGTGTAATTTGGATTTGATTGGCAAGTAGGAGAAATTAGTAATAAATTCTCTGGGTGATAGTGAAGTAACCAAAGAAAAATGTTCGTCAAAACAGATAACACCATAAGTATTTTTTTCAGGACAGGAAAGAACAGAGAGGAGGTGAAGTTAGGCATCCACCTATAAGAGCAGGAGCAGCCTGCAGCCCTAGCCCTGTGGCATCCAATCCTGTCAGATCTTGGAATCTAAGTAGGGTTGGGCCTGGTTAGTTCTTGGATCGGAGACCACCTGGGAACACCAGGTGCTGTAGGCTTGGGAGAAGGACCTGGCCACCTCCTCCCAAAAATCAATCCACCATTGAAAGCCCTATGAACAGCAGAGAAGCACTGACAATAGTGTTTCCCCTGTTGTATGTAGGGTTGCTATGAGTCGGATACCAACACCACGGCACCTAACAACAACAACAACATAAGAGCAGGAAGTAGCTTCATGTTTGAAAAGAGTAAGCCCTTTAATAGAAAAAATGGCAAAATTTGTTTGTGAGACTCAGAATAAAGAAAGAATTTCCTGTGAATAATTATCCTATTTCTGGACAAATAGGGGTACTATACTTTCATTATTTTAGTTTGATTCATTTATCTTTTAGCCTTTCCAGTGAATGGCCAGTAGAGGTTTCATTACTTCAGAGATGATAGAACAGATAGACTTCATTATTATGTTAAATATTTTTCTAATCAGAAGTTAAATCTGTATATTGCTATGATCTATTTCTTCCTCACTCAACAACCTTATTTTTCTTAACCTTTCAGGAATGCCCCTCAAATATGGAAATAATCCCTCATGACTTTAATTCTTTAATTTACAATGAAGCAGTTTACTGTTTCGATTACACAAGGCTATCAGACACGATGACATTCAAAAAGGGTGACATATGGGTTAAGTTTTCCATTTCCTGTCAATCAGTTGCAAATATGTTCTTGTCAAGTGTCAAATTCTCCACACAAACCAGGTTTAGTCATAGAAAAACTTCTTGCAAAGAACTCTCCAAAAACTAAAAATAAAAAAGCTATAATATTTTTATATTTTTTGTGCTATAATCATCATAAAATATATTTGAGTATGTCATTCAAATATAATAACAAAAATGTATTTTATGTATGAGCCTTACAGAAATTTCTAGTAAATTTAATATCCTATGATAAATGAATAACACTATATTAGACCAACTGACTCAGGAATTTAAGGATTCAGTTTCTTTATTGAGTTGGCTATCTTTTTCCTGCCAGGATATTCATAAAACATTAAGAATAATATCAAGTACTCTGAACAGGAGTTATATGTTTATAGATAGAGCAACAGAGCAAACATTTCCCTCTGAATTTTACTAAGAGATTATTTCATGGGTAAATGTCAATAAATATTCATTTATTTAAATAAACATGGATATTACACAGTGAAGACTGCATAGACCTTTACGATAAACTAGAGGTGTTTATAACTAAAGCAGCGATCTTGAGATTGTCACCTACTCCAGAAACACACATAGAGCCAAGGCCACTTCCCATCCAGACTCCTCTCAGAGGCTGGCATTTATAGGCCTCTGCCATTTGGGGTACTTTGGTCTGAGAAATAACTACTCTAATCAGGTGCTGCAGGGGATCTGTGGAAAGAGCCTTCTTTATTGACTGCAACACTCAGAAAGGAAAGGCTTTTCCAAGGTGTTGGTAGGCTAGCTGGGTTTTACATGGAGCACCAGTGGAATCAGAATCTTAGTAAAGACAACGTCTGTTTCACTGTTTTTCCATGATGATTTGCTGACTGAAGCATTAGGAATAAATGTCACTAGCCTATTAAAATACCTGTCAGTGCATTAGTATTGTATTAGGCTTAGATGATACTGAAAAAGAAAAAGTTGGAAGTCACTAACCTATACAATAAGGCCTTGGAGAAGGTGATTGAGATGTTTATAGACATGTAGAAGGCACAACTTCATAATCAGAAGAAAATTAACATAACGCAGAAGAAAATTAACATAACACAGAAGAAAAGAATAATTTTTCAAAATGCTTTTTATAGCATGCTTTAAACAATGAGGTCAGAAGGCAAGCAGAGAGGAAATGAGGAGTCAACCTATAACCTTTGCAATGTAACAAAACAATCCTTCCACCCTAGTCCTGGGTGTTTTAAGTTTCAGCTCTTAGGGTCTAGATATGTCCTGGATATCTGGAAGAGGCCCATGACCCAGATGGGGATAATCAATTTTGAAGTGATAATTCTACAGAGATTTTGTCAGTGAAGGGTGTGGAGAAGTAATGAGCAAAGCAGTTTTCTAGAGGAAAAAAGAATATACAGGCTTGCAATAACAAGGTCTAATGAGTACAAAAATCAGTTTCATGTATCCATAAGAACATGGACCACAAAATAAGTAGGTGACAGGATGTGTTTGAAATCTATGTGTTTAGTTTGATTGCAAATTTGCAATTTTTCCTGCTTTGAAGGAGAAAATAATCTAGTTATTTATATCATTCTGAGTAATATAATTTCATTAGAATTGACTTCTCCTTCTAAGTCTTGCACATTGCTTCAAAGAATCTTGTGCCTACCTTATTTATGTCTACTTAAAAGAAAATTTGCCTCATTTATTCCTGTGCAAAACCACCTACATCACCTTTCCCTTTGTGAGAGCTGAGTTGCATGCATTTCCACTAAAATGACACTGTAACCACAAGGTACCTAAAGCAATTTTAACTGAATTCCTTTTTCAAAGTTTAAATATATCTATAATGCTAGACACTTAAAACAGTAAATTACTATTTATTACAGTTTTAGTTACAGAGGGAGCAACCCGATTGGGGAATGAAAAGAGACATATATAATTGCTTTATAATTTCCTGAGTTTTAAAATTAAAACAATAGCAAAGAATAAAGTATAAAAGTACAAAAGTACAGGGAGATCTTTGACCTGCATAATCCTTGCTAATATTTGACACATACAAACACCCCTTCCCCACCACACACAATTTAACTCCAAAAACAATCCTAGCTTTGGCTTCTAAATCTGAAACTAACTTGCTGTGTGACCTTCAGAAAGACCTAAATAAACACCTTGCATCTCAGCTTCCTCAGCGATAAAGAAAGGATAATGATTTCTGTCTTGCCAGGTTGTTTTGAGGTTTAGAATAATCTATGTCAAGCAAGGGCGTGGAATATAGAAGGTAATCAATAAAACTTGGATATTTATATTTGCTGGTACTCAAATATTCAGATAATTCAAGGAAAGCCAGCAGAAGAAAAGTCTAAATAAATATTTCCAGAATATAAAATAGAAAATATAAAGGTTCTGTTAATAAAGTTGTGATTAAGAGACCAAAGGGGAAATATGCCAGGAAAAGAGGTAAAAGTAGAAATACAGGCATCTCAAAAGCCCTAAAATAGCATTGCACAGAAGCAACACAGTCCTAAAGAAAGACTATCTGCTGAGATCAAGGAGTACAAATGCTAGAGAGTACAACGTATCTGCAGGAAGAAGTGAAGCAATGTAAATTGAATTATTAGTACAGAAAGCATTTAAACTGTGTGCTGTGATGCACTCCTATAATCCCAGCAATTTGGGAGGCTGAGGTGAGAGAATTGTGAGTTTAAGGCAAGAGGCAGCCTGCTCAGCTTAGTGAGACTATGTCTCAAAATCAAAAAAATAAAATTAGAAAGGGGCTGAGGTTGCAGCTCAGCAGTAGACTGCCCTTGGTTCAATTCTCTGCTACCCTTAAAAAATAAGTAAAATAAAAAAATAAAAATATTTGGAGCAGCAAGTATGGTCATGTTTTAGGATCCAGATAATTTCATTTGATAGTTTACTCTTATCAGTATCACATCTGGGAAAGTCATCCCAGATGTGACTTTTGTTGTTGGCTGCCCGCAAGTCAGATCTTACTCATAGCAACCCTATGTGCAACAGAAAAAAACACTATGCAACACTGCCATGCACATGATCTTTTTATGTTGGAACCCAATGTTGCAATGACTGCTTCTTCACATTTTGAATTATGGCACATCAGCAATAGGAGGTCTCAGGGGTTTTACTTCTTTCCTATGATTAAGGTGGACTCTAATTTGAGAAGGCAACTCTTCCCTAGTTGTATCTTGAATGCCTTTCAGCCTGGGTGATTCATTTTTCAGCAGTATATTTGACAGAGCTTACCTGATATTCATAGGGTTTTCAATGGCTAATTGTTTCAGGAGTGGGTTGCAGGGTCCTTCTCCCTAGTCTGGCTTCGTTTGGGAGCTCAGCTGAAACCTGGCCACCAAGGGTGGCCCCACTCCTACTTGAAATGCCCATAGTATAGGTTTCAGCATTGCAGGAACATCCATGCCCCCGCAGCAAGACAAACTGATAGACACATGGAGGAGATAAAACTATTATCATTTACCAAAAAAATGAGGAATGTTGGTTTGTGTTCTGTGTGTCAGAGAAAAAGAAAGTTATTTTAAAGTCTTATATTAAATCGACCTATTTCTAAGAACTTTTTATTTCACCAGTTTAGCAAGCAGAAATTAGAATGAGAAAGACATGTATAATACAATAAGTGAATTTAAGTGGCCTCATTAAACATATAAGAACCAGGAAGGGCTCACAGACAAGACTTTGATTTTCACGAGTGGCACTGAATAATCCACCAATGTGCTCTTCTATCTTTGCTAAACATAGGGAAGTCTTCGTTTGCGCAAATTAACAGAATACCTACTCTGATATTGGCCCTTTGTTGGACTGTGTGAGGAAATTCAATAAGCATTGTTGTTGTTGTTGTTAGGTGCCGTCGAGTCGGCATCCAACTCATAGCGACCCTCTGTACAACAGGGGAAACACTATTGTCAGTGCTTCTCTGCTGTTCATAGGGTTTTTCAATGGCAGATTGCGTTTTGGGAGGGGGTTACCAGGTCCTTCTCCCAAGCCTACAGCTTCTGGTGTTCCCAGGCGGTCTCCCATCCAGGTACTAACCAGGCCCGACCCTGCTTAGCTTCCGAGATCTGACGGGATCAGATGCCACAGGGCCACAGCTGCAGGCCTCAATAAGCATAGGCCATGGAAATCACCTTGGTTTGGCGAAAAATTCAGTTAAGGAATAAAATTATTTACAAGTAAAGCAGTTGTATGATAATATGAAGAAAACAATATTTGCATTCTAAAGCAGTAGTGTGGATCCAGGGAAAGAATTAGCTTTGGGAGCGTCCAAGAAAGACGGGAGTGGGGACATGAATGGCTTTTATGGGAGATTTGGAAATAAAATATACAGCAATCTGTTTGTATCTCCTATTGAGTATTTACTATGACTTCCCTAAGTCAAGCAATCAGCCATTCAATCCACAAGAATTTATTAAGCACTATATGTATTAGATTTTAAACCAGACAATGTTTTTCTTGTTTTGTTCTAATGACTAACTCCTGGTCCATGTACAGATTACTCATGAGTACAGTAAAGTGCGTTGGTGTTCCCATTCTTCACAATGTTATCCATAATTTGTTAAGATCCACATTGTGGAATGCTATTGCATAGAAGATAAGACATAGATAGACATAAAGATGAGAAAGTTGTGCATTAGGATTGTATCCTTTCATCATACCTCTTCAATCTTTATGCTGAACAAATAATCCTAGAAGCTGGACTTTATGAAGAAGGACTTTATGTGGCATCAGGATTGGACAAAGACTAATTAATTTGTGCTATGCACATGACACAACTCTGCTTGCTGAAAGTGAAGAGGATTTGAACCATTTACTGATGAAGATCAAAGAACACAGCCTTTAGTATAGTTTGTGCATCAACATCAACAAAACAAAAATCCTTACACCTGGGTCAATAAGCAACTTCATGATGAATGGAGAAAAGATTGAGGTTGTCTAAGATTTTGCTTTAATTAGTTCTACAATCAACACCTGTGGAAGTAGCAGTCAATACATCCAAAGATACAGGGCATTGAGAAAAGCTGTTGCAAAGGATCTCCTTGAAGCATTGAAAAATAAAGATATCACATTAAAGATGAAAGTGCACCTGACTCATGCCATGGTATTTTCAGTCACATAATATGGTTGTGAAAGCTACACATTGAATAAAGGAGGAAGGAGAAGAATTGATGCTTTTTAATTATGGTGCTGGAGACAAATATTGAATATACCATGGACTGCCAAAAGAACCAACAGATCTGTCCTGTAAGAAGTGCAACCAGAGTGTTTCTTGGAAGCAAAGATGTTTAGACTGCATCTGACATATTTTGCACATGTTGTCAGGAGGAACCAATCCCTGGAGAAGGACATCATGTTTGGGAGAGTGGCAGGTCAATGAAAAAAGAAGACCCTCTACTAGATGGATTGACACACTGTCTTCAACAATGGGCTTAAACATAAGTAAGATCATGTGCCTGGCAAAGAATCAGGAAGTGTTTCATTCTGTTGTACATAAGGTCATTATGAGTTGGACCCAACCTGAGGGTAACTAACAACAACAAATATGTATTAGATTATAAAAATGAAGAAGGCAGACATTCTCAGAGAATTTACAGTCTTACTAAAATGGACATAGTATTAACTATAACTATAGTGTAGATATGTTATACAAAGTTGTGATAAGCCTACACATCTGAACAAAATAATCTTAGGCATTGAAATATAAGGAAGAATATATTACAAGGAACTGTCATAGATAAGAGTAGAAGTAAGATTGGCCTATGGCCATCAGGAAAAGCAATAGATTAGGAAGTCTGCTTTCAACACAGATACTTGTAATAAACAAATTCATCAATAAAATTAAACTGTTCTTGTTGATCCAATGTCTTATTAATAATATGGACAAACAGAGAAAAAGGCCAGGTGGAATAGAATAATAAGCACTGTATTATATGCAATATGATTGGATCATTTTAAACATTAATTCATTTAATGCTCTCAACAGACATATGAGGTAGACTATCAATAGTTATGTTATAAATAAGGAAAGTGAGGTATAGGGAACTTAAGAATATTGATTAAGGCACAGAAAGTCCTTCTCCTGAGCTCATGCTTTTAATGACTGGACTATGATAACCTTCTAAATTAAACAGAGGAGACTTTTGGTGGGTATTAGCTTAAGCTAGAAAAATCAGCAAAAATTTAACTATGAATTGGGGCAGATATGAGCACAGAATATTGCACAGAAAAATGAATTATTCAAAGATTCAGGAGCAGACCTCAATGTTTCTATGATAGTGAGTACAATGTAACTGAATTATTGGCATTAGCATCACATTGGCATTAGCAACTGTTAAATCAGAACATTACTGCTTAATGTTGTCCCTGAATAGATTTGAATTGTTTGTTGCAGATATACTGTAAGACAAGATGTTTATGCCAAAGTGTAAGCATACTAGTTGCTTCAGATGCATTTTTTAAAAATAAACCTTGTAGCAGAATATTCCCTTTGAAACAAGGAATGCATTGATTCATACTCATATAAGCTCCTTACCTACTGTATTAGTTAGCTCTCATTTTGCTTAGATCTAAATACCTGAGAAGAACAGCACATGTTAAGAACAATTTAGGCAAAAAAATTCCCACCTTCTAATGGTTCCTTATCCTCCCAAAATAGCACCTCCAGCTGAATATGAAGCATATAAGCAAATGAACCTGTGGGGGACATTTTATATTTAAACCATGACATTCTGCCCTGCCCCCTGAAAGGTTCATTGCCATCTGATAATCCAAAGTGCATTTAGTCCAACTTCCAGAGTCCCCAATGTCTTAATAATTCCATCATTTTTAAATAGTCTAAACTCAAAGCCTCCTCTGAGATTCAAAGCAAACTCTTGGCTGTGAGCCCCTAGAAAATAAAAAAATAAGTTACATATTTCCAATACACAATAGCACAGAATAAACATTCAATTTGAAAAGGAATGAGCAGGAGGATAGCAAGGAAAGATCTGACCAAATCAAGTCCAAAATCCAGCAGGGTAAACACTAAATCCTTTAGCTCCATACCCAGCATCAAAGGTATATTGTGGCATCATCTGCGCCCCAACAGTCTTGAACAGCCTCGCTCCTATGACTTTACCTTTTGTATCCCACATGGCCTCTTTCTTGAGTTGGCTTCATGTAGTATCAGCAGCTTTCTTCAAAAGACATTCCACATGGCTGTCATTTCCAACATCTTTGGGTTTCTATTGCAGCTTTGGCTTCACCTTCACAGATTCAGACATTGCCCCTGTAGAGGTCCCTAGTAGAGAATCCAACCCTGATACACATGGCCTGCCCTCCAAGGCCTTTTTCTTTTCTTTTTTTTTTTTTATACTTTTTTTATTGGAAATTTTTAATGTACATCTTAATGTGATTCATTTTGACATGCTTTTCATTGTGACATTTCCATACATGCATTTTGATAAACATTATTCATATAGGTTACCCCTTACCCTCCCCTATGTTCCCCCCCACCACCCTTCCCATCTAAGTTTCCCATCTAAGTCTTCTCTCTTTTACTTAGTAATATTTTTCTATATGTCCTTGGGTTCCAGTTCTAAAGCCTTGGTAAACATCTCCCTGACTCCATAACTCTTGCATTGTGCATGCTTACCAAATCAGCTCCATGTAAATAACACTAAATTTTGCTTACAGATGGAGCAGAGGATGGGTACCCTTAAACCATGGCTGCAGTGACTTCAGAATGCCTGGGTGTCTAACTGGGGAGGACAATACCCTAGCAGCCCTTTTGCAGCTGGATGCCATGAGTCACTGTCTTTCTAAAGGATTATCTTTCAAATGACTTTGGGGTTTGTATGCCCTGGAGCCTGTTATGGGAGGGGTCTTGACCATTAGTGAAATGCCCTTAAGGTATCTTTCCTATTGTCCTAATGCAAGCTGCTTGACTTCTTTTTAATGGCAGTAATCCTTGCAACAACCATTATCTCTTTACCCACAACTTTATTTATTTTGTTTTTAATACCTGTGAGATGAAAACAGTCTCATGCATGTTTTACCAGTGCTCTATCACTGAGCTGTACCCTCAGCCCATTTTTTACTTTTTATTTTGAGACAAGGTCTTGCTAAATTACACTTGCTGCCTCTAGCCTCGAACTTGCAATCCTCTTGCCTCCATTTCCCAAGTAGCTGGTATTATAGGCATATACTACCATGCTCATCTTGTACAACTTTATATGGGATTATTGCTCTTGCCAAACTGCATATACTTCACTTCATTTTTTTGCTCTGCCTTTTCCTCCCGATCCCTACTTTAGTTCCAATTAAAAGCATCCAGTAATACCCATGCTACAGCCTGAATGCTACGCTAGCTTGAAATTTCCTCCACCAAATTAATTCGTCCATTATTTTAGAATTCAGCATCAGGTAAATTTTTAGGACACAAACAAAAGATAGATGCCAGAATATAATACAAATGGCCTTCAGTCCAACTCCCAATAGAGTCCTTATTCCCAGCTGAAACCCTGTGAGTACTGTCTACATTTTTATCAGCATTCTCGTCGTTCAAAATACCACTGAGATTATCCCTTGTACTTACTTATAGTATTCTAGAGCTTCTCTCACCTATATCCCTAAACTTCTCTAAATTCTTCCTAGAAACCAATTTCAAAAGCCTAAGAACCATATAGGCATTTTAAATCATATCAATGCCCCACTTCTTGGGTACCAAATTTATGTATTAGTTAGCTTTCATAATGCTATGGAAAAAATATCTGACAGAAACAATTTAAAGGAAGAACACTTTATTTCTCTCATGGTTCCACAGGGTTTCAGTCCATAATGGTGGGGATGTCATGGTGGAGGAGCAAGTGGTGGAGGTTCTTCACATTATGTCAGACCAGGCAGCAGAGAACCAAAACAAAACCTTCAGAGCCCCATTCCCAGTGACCTACTTCTTCCACTCAGACCCTACCTTATAAAGGCATCTCAGTCTCCCGAAAATAGTTCCACCAGCTAGAGAGCAAGTGTTCAAACACATGCACCTGTGGAAAACACTTTATATTCAATCTATTAACACTTTATCATAGACAAGTACCTTGAAACACATTGAGTTAGACTATAGGTGATGTTTTAATGATGAAATTAGAAAAAATTGATTAAATAAAGATGGAAATGTATATCTCACTCATGTAACTGTCCTGAAGTGTGACAATAGTGTAGAAGAGGTACACAGCCCTGTCACACACAGTCATCCAGTTTCCCAGGGCAGTCAGTTATTTAATATATGATTTCTACTTCTGAGTGCAAGGCACATTTTGCAAGTATAATCATTCAACAACTGGCAGTAAGTGAATCCACAAAAATTGATTTATCCTTAAAATGATACTTCATATCATTTAGCTCATTTTCATTTGGACTGAAATTATCCATAGGGAAAAGCTAGATTCAAGAGAGATTGTGAAATAGTCCATAGTTGGGAACATGTATACTATGCAAAACAGAGGGTATGTTCCATAACTAATTGAAGAAAAGAAGAATAGTTCAGCCTTCTCTGTCAAGTGAAAAACACAGCTAGGGAGTTAAGCTAAAGGTGGGCTATGAAGGATTTACAATTGAATACTGAATAGAAAGGTAAGAAATGGGCATCAGTGAAAATAAAATAAAATCTGTTATATAAAATAAAGAAATATTGAATTTACTGCCCTATAATTAACTCTTTTTGCTATAGTTTTACAGATGCATTCACTTAAAAATCCAAGATATATAACCTAATCTTTTCAAAAGTAAATTCTGACATAATGCAATTGTCTTTATAGATTGCTGGTCTTTTTACTGTTGCAATTCAGGTTTGTTCTAGTGGGAAGTGGGGGTTATAAAGCATTTAGATCAAGTGTATTCTTAAATCTCATGGAGTTCAAATGGTCAGCACCATAGGTAATATTCTGTAGAAGCAGGATCTATGACAGGGACTTTATTGCAAATGATTTATGGAAGAAATGGTCTCAGGAAAAATCCATAAGGGAAATTGTAAAATAGGATAGAGAAAAGGAAAACACTGAGTAAGTCTAGCCTTGACTTGATCTGCAGGGAAACTTATAACAGGATGGTTCTTATGGGAAATTGTAACCCTGTTGCTATGTTTGGTCCCAAAGCTGAAGCCAATGCTTATTTTCTTCCACTTTGTCCCTTGTTATTCTGGAATTCCCTCACCTTTGGCTCATGTTTCTCCTAGTCTAGCAGGCTTACTTGGTAAATCATTACTGTCTCAGGATCAAAGAGAGTAGCAGCAGCTATATTTTGTTTCACTAAACCTCCTCTTAAATTTCTCCATGAACTATGGCAGACCAAGTTTGTGTCTTAATAAACATAATGCAGTTTGTGAAGTAAGGAGCATACTGTGGTATATTCTGTTTTGGTTTTCACTCAGCACTTATCAGATTATGGTTCCTGTCTTTCTCAATTATAGTTAAACTGGATTTGGAGGTGCCAAGTACCAAACGTAATCCCCTCTGTTCTCACTATAGATTAAGTATCAAACCTAATTCTCATGTTCACTATTGTTGTTGTTAGGTGCCTTTGAGTCAGTGTTCGACTCATAGCAACCCTATGTACAACAGGTAAAACACTATTGTCAGTGCTTCTCTGTTATTCATAGGGTTTTCAATGGCTGATTGATTTGGGGGAGTAGGTTGCCAGGTCCTTCTCTCATGCCTATGGCACCTGATGTTTCCAAGAGGTCTCCCATCCAAGTACTAACCAGGCCCGACCCTGCTTAGCTTCCAAGATCTGATGGGATCAGATGCCACAGTGGTACAGCTGCAGGCATGCTAACTATATAGTAACTATTTTATTTTCATATGATGAACCAGCTCAATTACCCCTACAAGGGTGGTAAGTTATTTCCAGGTCTACCAGCACAAGGAGTCTAAAATGTCCAGGCATCAGTTAAAGCTTCCAGATTGATGGTCTTCTTACCATGTCCCTTGGTGGAAACATCCATCTTCAGAAACTAGGACTCCTAGACACACAGCACTTAAAGTGGTAGAGATGAAAAGCACAAATTCTCCAAACAGGTCATTAAGAATTATGGCCACCAGGCATGCATATATATAATGTTCCTTGACTCCTAGCCTTAACTGTAGAAATATGTCACTAATATTTTTTGATTAAGGAGTACACAGTATCTTCAAACTGGTGCCTCAACAGAGTCTTGTAGGAGGTCTTTCCTCTGCAGCAACTGTAGACAGTGGGATAATTGATATGACCAGTAACTCCCATGGCCATAAGCCCGTAACCCCACTTTTTTACCCAAAATTTGTTCCCTTTGCCTGATGCAAAATTATGTGATATAACATGTCAATAAGTGAATTTACACTGTGAATCTACAACTCGATAATGATCAAGGCTATGTGGGAACACAAGGTGAGTGAATGCTTTCAATTAATGTCAGGCATGATTTGGATGAGTCACTGCCCTTTTCAGGACAGAAGTGTCCAATATAATCAGTTTTGCACTAAGTGACAAAATAATGCTATTTCTTGGACTTAGATCTGGTCTTTGTTACTCGTGGGTAAAATATTCTGCAGCAGCATAACTAGAGCAGATCTAGGAGAAGGAGATCCATGCATGGCTTCCATTTTGGTATCATGGCTACTCCAGTCATAAGTGCTCTGTGTCTGCACAGGGTTGGTGAGAAAAGAGACTATGTAACATCTGGTAATTCTTGGAACTGGCTGATTAATACTGTCCATTTTGTTCTTAAGCATCTCTTCCATATTAGATGTTCTTTGTTGCCTGTTAATGCAATAATACAAAGAACACTACACTTTTTGGTCACTATCATAGCTCCAGCACTCCACTCCTGAAACAACTTGCCATTAAAAATCCTATGAATAACATAGAAGCACTGACAATAGTGCTGGGCATGGCACAGTGTTGGAGAGTATTTCATTCTGTTGTACATAGAGTCACTATGATTTGGACCAGACCCCATGCCAGCTAACAACAGCAACAACAATCATAGCTCCATTCACCTGAGCCTTCCTTAGAACTCACTAGGCTTAATTTTCCCAGCTTATTTTCTCATGTCCCCTGACCAGCATAATCTTTTATCATTGCCCATTCAGTTTTCCTGTCCTTATCTTTAGATAATAGTCTATTGATGTTGTTGTTAGGTGCCATTGAGTTGAATTTGACTTATAGTGACTCTTGTAGGGTTTTCAATGGCTCATTATTTTCAGGATTACTTCAGGAGTGGGCTGCCGTATCCTTCTCCCATTTTTGTGGTGCTTAGTGTCAAACCCAGGGCGGCTGAGAGCACAGAGCAGCACTCTACCAGTTGAGCCAAACCCCAGCCCCAATTGTCTATATATTTTTTAAAAAGATAATAAGGTACATTGTCCAAACTTATGCCAATTGAAAGGTTTCCATTAACCACACTTTTAGGTGGTTTTGAATGGAACTATATCATAGGAGGGCTGGGATTTAGCTCAGTTGGTAGAGCGCTGCTCTGCAGTCTCTGAGGTCCTGAGTTTGATTCCCAGCACCACAAAATGGGAGAAGGACGTGGCAACCCACTCCCAAGGCAACTCCGAAACAACCATCGAAAACCCTATGAGGGTCGCTATGAGTCAGACTCGACTCAACGGCTCCTAACACACACACATAGTGTTGTTATTGTTGTTAGGTGCCGTCAAGTCGGTATCCGACTCATAGCGACCCTCATAGGGTTTTCGATGGCTGAGTGCTTCGGGATTGCCTTGGGAGTAGATTGCCAGGCCCTTCTCCCATTTTTGTGGTGCTGGGAATTGAACTCGGGTCCTCAGAGACTGCAGCACAGCACTCTACCCACTGAGCTAAATCCCAGCCCCACACATAGTGTAGGAGGAGTCTATTTTAGGCTTCTACCAACTTATGGCCTGCAGCAGTACCACTGTGGTGTCTGATCCCATCAGGTCTTGGAAGCTAAGCAGGGTCAGATCTGGTTAGTACTTGGATGGGAGACCACCTGGGAACACCAGGTGCTGTAGGCTTGGGAGAAGGATCAGGCAACCTACTCCCCCAAAACAAACAGCCATTGAAAATCCTATGAATAGCAGAGAAGCACTGACAATAGTGTTTCACCTGTTGTATGTAGGGGCACTATGAGTCAGACACAAACTTGAAGGCACCTAACAACAATAAACCAACTCCTGGGTCAACCCATCCACAACCAAGTTTGGTTTATTTGCTCTTCATCATCAAGCTATTAGGAAAACTATCATGCAACTAAAAAAAATGAGCTAATGGAGACACATTGGTGGAAAACTGTCAGGTGACTTAGGGGCATGGGCCACATGCTGAGTTAGCCTGAGATCAATCCCAGATATACCATCCCTGTTTACAATGAATTGTTGTTAGACAATTTGTGATTTGGTGAGATGTGAGTACCAGGTAATGATTTATGGTTATGGCCACATGATCACATTAATGACCAATGAGAAAATCCCTTTTCTAGAGGTCTTCAGCATATCAGAAGCTATTATTCAAATCATCTGTTATAGATGACAAACTCAGCTCTAGAACCTTTGGAGTATACTTTGGGTTTGCCTTCAGTGGGTTACCAGCAACTTCAATTAGCAAAAGCTGCCATAATATCACAAGTCTGCCAGGGTACGTGGCACAAGTGTGAGGTTGGTGTGTACCGCAGCTTTACATCCAAAAGACCCTTTGCTTGTGCTGGGCCACATTCAATGCTTTCTGTATCATCCAGTAAAAGTCTCAGAACAATATGCTCCATTACAGTAATATGCTACCTCCAAAATGCAAAGGGGCCTACCAAACACTATGCTTCCTTCTTTGCAGTGGGTGTGACAAGGTATAATAACTCATCCTTTCCTGGGGATGGGACATCTCACATGCTCCATATGTCTGCATCTCTAAAAACATCAAGGGCAGCAGACTCCCAAAACTTTGTATGTTTATCTTCCATCCTCTGAATTGCATGAGTCTTATCAAGGCACCTAGAGTGTTTGCCGTGTGTTACTTATTAAGCCAAATTAACATTAGGATTGGGTCAATATTAGTGCTTCAGTTTCAGGATAACCCTACTCCCATTAGTCTATATGATAACAATGGGAATAATTGGTTTTAGACATTATTGTCGAAGAAAAGAAGTGGAAATGCTATTTGGAGAAAAAATTTTGAAGCATTTTTTTTAAATATTAAAAAATGTTAAATAATAGTTTGATTTGGACATGGTAGCATGTGCCTGAGGTCTCAATATCTCAGGAGGCTGAGACAGGAAGCTTAATTGAGCTCAGAAGTTTGAGGACAGTTTGGGTAACATAGCGAGACCCCATCCCAAATTGGTGATGATGATGATGATGATGATGATGATGATGATAACAATGATAATATTTTGAGAAAAAATATAGGTAGTATTTTCTTTTGTCTTTTACTATCTGATTTTTATAGCAATTTCAAAATGGTAAAGGAAGAGAATAAACAAAGTAATGAGAGTTTAAATGAAATGGAAGATTTAATTTTTGCCTTGTTTTCTTGAATGTTGAAAGTTCAACTTTAATAAACATTTCTTTTTTTATTGGAAATTTTTAATGTACAACCTAATGTGTTTCATTCTGACATGCATTTCATTGTGACATTTCCATATATGAGTTTCATTTTACATTGCACAATTTCCCCTTACCCTCTTGTGCACCTCCTCCCCCTTCTTCTATGTCCTCACCAAAGGCCTCTCTTCTACACTGCATGTCTTTTTGTGGGATTATTTTTCTATATACCCTTGGATCCCAATTATGTTTAAGGTTCAAACTTTTTTCCATAGTGATCTATCTTTTTACGTTGTCAGTAGTAACATGAATAATCTAGCCCATTTGTATTATTATTGTTCTTTGGTATTATTGGTATTATTATAATTATTTCCCAAACTAATAAAGTTAGGCTGTTTACTCTGAGGTCACCCTCTCCCTCATTCCTCACTCCTCTTTGTTCCTCCTCTCCCTCCTTTCTTCTCCCATCATCTCTTCCTTTTGCCAGATCCCTCCCTCCTTCTTTCCATTCCCTAAATTTTCCCTTCTCCATTAAGTTGATGTTAGCTTTTTGTTATGTTCCAATTTCTGTATAGGATTTTTTCCTTCTTTAAATTTTGATTCAGCTCCCACATATAAGTGAGAACGTGGTATTTCTCTTTTTGAGTCTGTGTTCATTCACTTAAAATAATTTTCTCTAATTCCATCCATTGTGCTGCAAATGACATGATTTCACTTTTTTGATTGCTGAGTAATATTCTATTGTGTATATGTACCACAGTTTTTTTATCCATTTTTCTGTGGATGGGCACTTTGGCTGATTCCATATCCTTGCTATTGTGAAAAGTGTTGCATTGAACATGGAGATGCAAGTGTCTCTGTGGTATGATGACTCATCTCCCTTTGGGTATATTCCCAATAGTGTTATAGATGGATCATATGGTAGATATATTTTTAGTTTTTAAAGATACCTCCACATTGATTTCCAAAGTGGATGGACTAATTTACAGCTTCACTAGCAGTGTAAGAGGGTTCCTTTTCTCTGCAACCTCGCCAGCATTTGTTGTTATTTGTTTTATTCATCTTGGCCATTCTTACTGGAGTAAGGTAGAATCTCAGAGTTGTTTTGATTTGCATTTCCTTAATGGCTAGGGATATTGAACATTTTTTAATGTGTTTCATGGCTTTAGAGGCCTCTTCATTAGAGAACTGTCTGTCCAGTTCCTTTGCCCATTTGTGTGTTGAGTTATTTGTTTTCTTGAGTATTGTTTTCTTATGTTCTTTAAAAATTCTGGAAATTAGTCCTCTGTCCCATGTATAGGATGGGAAGATTTTTTCCCATTCATGGGGATTTCTTTGAGTCTATTGATCATTTCCTTTGCTGTAGGAAAGCTTTTTCATTTCATGTAATCTCATTTATCTATTCTTGTTGCAATTTCTTAAGCAATTGGAGTCCTATTAAGAAAATACTTTCCTATGCTTATATGTTGGAGCATATTGCCTATCTTTTCTTCTTTAAGCATTTCTGATTTTATGTTGAGGTCTTTTTATCCATTGTGGGTTAACTCTCATGCATATTGAGAGATGTGGGTCAGTTTTCATTTTTCTGCAAGAGGATATCCATGTTTCCCAGCACCATTTATTGGAAAGGGTATCCTTTTTCCAGTTTACTTGCTTTGCTCCTTTGTCAAAAATCAGGTGGCTATAGGTGTGTTTAGGTATTTCTGGATCTTCTATTCTGTTCCTGTAGTAAACATTTCTTAATAGATCTATAGGTGTGTTTAGGTATTTCTGGATCTTCTATTCTGCTCCTGTAGTAAACATTTCTTAATAGATATAATAGAAAAAAATTATATTGTGTGTTGGAATGTAATATTGAGAAATTTGATTTTGCATTACCTGTATTTGGTAAAATGGTCCAAAGAATCATAATTAAAAACAACTTATTTGACAAATATTATCTTAATTTTTTTATCAAAGAAAGTAATTTTGAGTGGAAAATAATGAAATATTTGGCTTTTAATATTTAGATGTTTCAACATGGAAAAATAGAATTGAAAGTAAGCTGCAGGACTGTGGTCTAATTAGATTAAGTCAAGTTAAAGCCTCTGATACAAAGACATAAAATATAAGCCCACAGATGAAGTAGTATGTCAGGGTTAGTACCTCACCAAACATCAGATCATGACAGCAGCATTGATTTGAGACTGAGCTGCAGCCTTCAGGTAATGGAAGGTGCCAATCACTTTATACGGAAAGGATTTAAAAATCAGAGGAGGTTCTAACTCCTGGCTCTGGAAGATTAGGAAAGAATTTAACCCTATCTTCTGAACAACTGTTAGAGAATAGAAACAAGCATTCATAACACTGTGTGATTTATTATTTTTCCTTCATGTAGAATCCATGTGATGATAAACGGCACAAAGACATCTGGTCCAGAGAGAAAACTTGTGACCATTTGCCAAAATTCCTTGTAATTGGACCACAGAAAACAGGTGAGGATTGTCAGATGTGCTACATGCTTTTTTGTTATTATGAAAACACTTTTCTATGGTACTATTGAATTAGGTTTTGCTTTGTGACATTCTTAGACATCTGCAGAAGTTCATTATTGACTGCTTTTCCTCTCCATTAGACACATTTGTGCCACCAGCCCCAACAGGACCCTAGTGTTGCCATTAACTAGGTTTAAGAACTAATGCCTTAACAACAGATTTTAAAACTATTCAACACACATGTCAAAGTTTAAAATTTTTGAATTTATGTGTCATGATTGTGGTACTTTTTACCTTTTGTGGCTTTGCCTAATTGATTCAAGATTTAAGTAACAAAAAGTGATTTGGACTAATCTAAACTATTTTATACTACACAGATGAAGTAGTATGTCAGGGTTAGTACCTCACCAAACATCAGATCATGATAGCAGCATTGATTTGAGACTGAGCTGCAGCCTTCAGGTAATGGAAGGTGCCAATCACTTATAAGGTGCCATCCTCATATTGATTTTTGTCCAGAGCCATTGCCATTATTACTTTGAAATGTTTTACACATGTATGTATGTTTTTAAAATAATAATTAATAATCAATATATTCTACACTGATTTTCTGTTACACTTGATGTTCCTTAGGCATTTTCCCACCTTGATATTTTCTCATACACTGAAGAACAACTGTATAAGAATGTAGTGAAAGAGAGTAAAAGTATTTCACCAATAAGATGACACTTTCCATTAGAATATTTTATACTTACTTCAGTATGTGACAGTTTTATATACTTTGCTCATGTCCTGATAAATTAAAGTTTTTATTGAGTTGCTATATTTTGAATTCTCTACTTTGACTAGAAGCTTTTTCATCAGTAAGTGCACAAACCATAACACAAAACAAGCAGTCATAGTAAATAAGCCTGTCCCAATGAAGATATTTGTAACACAAGCAAGTAGATCATTTGAAAGGTTGTGGGCAAAATATCCAGACTATTAGATATTGGTTGTTAAAATCTTTTCTTTCTCTAGGAATATAAATTGTATTACAACAGTAAGTTAACATGTGCAGGGAAGGGGAAAAGAAACACATATTTTCAGATATATCACTTTTCTGTTGTTGTTTAAAATATGCATTAATTTTCTACCAACTCCCTACAGCAATGCTAACTCTGGAATGACTACTAAAGAAATAAAATATTCCTGTGTTGTAAAATTATGTTAAAATTTTAATTTAAAGACATACCCACTATCATTTGTCATTGAATATTATTGCTCCTTAGTTCTGCTATAAAATTACAGGTTAGTAACTATAAGTCTGTTTTTATCCTTTGTTGTTTGTATTTATAAAAACAATAAGTTGTAACTTTAGGTTTTAATACTTGACCTATGAGATTAGCAATGATAAAGCTTTTAGCTGGGTTAAGCTTTCCCAAGACAAACAAACAAGAAGTTAAAACAAAGAAATTGGATGCTAATATTTTTGTGCTGTGAAAATATTATTCTAATATGAAAATGGTTGTAATAATTCTTAAAATCCAACCATAGAACTCTAAAGTTATATTCTGTTCTCTGTATTGCTTTAGTTTGCAAAACTTTTATTGCTGTCATACACTGTAAATTCCTTGGAGGGATTGTTGTTGTTAGGTGCCGTCAAGTCGGTATCCAACTCATAGGGACCCTCATAGGGTTTTCAATGGCTGACTGTTTTCAGGATTGCCTTGGGAGTGGATTGCCAGGTCCTTCTCCCATTTTTGCTGTGCTGGGAATTGAACTCAGGACCTCAGAGACTGCAGCGCAGTGCTCTACCAACTGAGCTAAACCCCAGCCCTTGGAGGGAAGTCACAGGTAAATGCTAACAATCTGTCCTTGAATGCACTTGCCTTTCAACAGTTTAAATGTGGTGTATACTTCCCTTCCATTAAACAGGAAATATAAAAATGGGCCTCAACCTCCTATGTTTCTCAATTGATGCTAGGTAAGAATAGAAAGATATGATACCCCATTTTGTCACAACTAATTACTGAAGCCTGTAGCCTTAGTACTGTGGCCTCCAATCTGGTCAGATCTTGGAAGCTAAGCACGGTCTGGCATTAGTGTTTGGATGGGAGACCGTCTGGGAACACCAGATATTATAGGCTTGGGAGAAGGACCTGGCAACCCACGCCCCCCCAAAAAAAATCAATCTGCCATTGAAAATCCTATAGCAAAGAAGCACTGACAATAGTGTTTTGCTTGTTGTACGTAGGGTTGCTATGAGTCAGACACCTATTTGACAGCACCTAACAACAATTACTAAAAGGAGGTAAGGTTTTAGCTCAGTTGGTAGACAGCTGCTCTGTCCTCTCTGAGATCTTCAGTTTGATCCACAACACTGCACAAATGGGAGAAGGATCTTGCTGCCCACTCCCATTTCCAGAAAAAAATCTATCATTGAAAATCCTGTGAATAACAGGCATGGCACAATGTCAGGGAGTATTTCATTCTGTTGTACATAGGGTCAATATGAGTCAGATCTGACCCTACCACACCTAACAACAACAATAAACTACTAGAAGGGATTATCTTTTGCTGAAAATGGGTTAGGGAGAGAAGCAGACATTGGAAGTAGACCTGGACTTAAGGCACTCAAAATTCAAACCATGGTCTTTCTATATTCCTTCCAACAACTATGCATCCTCATCAGTCACAGTCAAATTTTAGTATTACCAGTGTAAAAGAGGATTTCTAATAGGGTTAAATTTAGCATAATGATTCTAAGAGAAAAATTACTTGGTCTTCAATCTTCCAGAAGATCAGTGCCTCCATTGTCAATATTCATTTTTCATGATTTGGCTGACTTAGTCTGGTATATTAAAGTTATGAGAAGTTGATTGTATTTAAAATAGAAGAGAGCTCCTCCTAGCACATTACAGAAAGTGTGAAACCTTTTTTTCTTCTTTCACAAAATATTTGTGTCAAGAAATTGGATAAAAATGAATGATGAGAATGATAAACCATAGGTGATAATAAAAATATATATTTTGAGGTAGTAGGCCTAGATTTTTATGGCTGGTCGTAGGAATATCAAGCCACTGTTCTCTTGTCCTTGAGTGCAAGTGCTCTCTCTCTTTCTGTTACTGGTCAAGGTTATAAAACATCCATTATTGGATATTCAGTAATAATTTAAAAATATTCCTTTATCTGTGCCCTGGATCCATCTACATTCAGTATCTTAGGGACATTAAACTACCAATTTTCTCAGCTTTTTTGCAGGTCTCAAAAATCTCTATGTCTCTCTACCTCTGTTTCTCTGTCCCTATGTCTCTCTGTGGCACTCTTGCGCTCTCTCTTTCTCTCTCTCTCTCTCTCTCTCTCTCTCTCTCTTTCTCTTTCCCTCTCTTCATTTTCATCACCACTGAAATATTTCTATATAACGCTCAACTTAAAAAGCATTTTTTAAAGAAAGCACTACTGATTCCATGTTCCCTTCCAACTACTACTCTGCCTCTAGTTTACTTCTTTCTGTAAAATTTTATTCCTCTTCTCACATTTGTTTCCTTTTTGAATGCCTGATCAGTTCAGTTTTTCAATATTCCTCCCTTTTCTGATAAGTTTTACATCTGTATTTATCAGTGTGTTTGAATGATTTTTCTAGCTTGTTTTTAGGCCTCTACTTCAGTTCCTAACCAGTTCTCTCTCCTTCAGTTTTTTTTTAAATGAGTGTGTGATTTAATTCCATGATTGTTGTTTCTCAAAAGATTTTTAAATTAAAAATTCAGTCTCCACAAGGACATTTACTAATTTTCGTCATCCTATTAAACTGGGAGTCACCCATTCTAGATGTTTTAATATGTCTTCCTTCCAAGGTGATTGTCCCTCCTACATCCTTTGCCATTTTCTTTTCTTTAGCTACTCAGGCCACTGTTCAATCTTTTATCAGCTGTGTTCTTGATTCAGTCCACATGTGGACTTTAAGATAATTGATTGCAGCACATGTGTTTTTCTTATCAAGAGTTATCACCACCAATCATAACTCCAAGGCCAAATACAGAGCAACACCTCACCTTCCACTGAGTAATTTGATCTACTTACTCTGAATTTAAGTGTCAATTGAGGACCCACCAGATTCAGGTACCACACCTGATGTTAGAAATAAAACAGAAGTACCTTGTGACCTTACTGCTTTAGCCACCTGCCTGACTCCAAGAGGGAAATTGAACCACGTGACTTCTGAAATCCTGCCCTAGCTGGATCCACTTTACTTTGGCCATGCCCTAATATCAAATCAAATATTTAGGTAAATAGATTCAGAGGGATTAATAAAAGAATATTTGGATTATTAGTACATTGAAATGCACCTAATTGATGTTAAGGAAATCATTTTGATTCTGGAAAGAATCTGTCTTTTGTATATTGATTGCCTCTTGAGCAAAATATATGATAACTTGATGTTTTATCTCTTTTATATTGCCAAATGACCTATGCCTTCTCTTTCTGTAATAGGAACAACTGCTCTTTATTTGTTTCTTCTTATGCACCCTTCCATCATCAGCAATCTCCCTAGCCCAAAAACATTTGAAGAAGTTCAATTTTTTAATGGCAACAACTATCACAAGGGAATTGACTGGTAAGAAAATAACAAAAAATAAACTCCATTATTAACACATGCTCCATCACTGCAGAGCAATTATAGATATATGCATGGCATCTGCATAATTATAGAATACATTTGTTATGCCCAATTCTGCCACAGTGTATTAGAAATTAATTTATAATGATGATATGCTTAATCGGTGTTTCCTATAATTTGATTTGGACAGGGCAATAATGATAATATTTTTTGGGTAAGTTAATATGATTGAATAAAGAACAGTATGGGACATTTTTCACAAGAATTATTCATAAGGACATTTAAGTTTCTCTTTAAGCATACCATTATTTTACAGTGCCTACAATTTTTTTATTAAACACATTAACCATATAAACTGTGTATGTTGTATTGCAAAGTTGAATGATATTTGCCATGCTAGTAATAATAGAATATTTCCAAAGCCATGTCAATTCTAGTTACACACATGAAAGAAATATTAATTAGCATTTGATAAATTATGAAAAATTTAAATCATAATGTTTTCTGTAGTCTAAAATAGCATAAACTTGATATTAAGGATGATCTATATTCTAGTGATTTTTTCCTAGCTCCATCCCAATTTTCCAAAATATGGTCCTAAATTTAATGTTCAGTTCCCAGGTGTAAAAGTCAGATCTCATGTGAAGAAAGTTCCTTTCCAGACACACATTTGTATCATCTAACTTTGTGTGCTGTCATCATGCATGATCCTGTCCTTAGTCAAAGACCCATTCTTTAGATGCAGCTAAGATTAGGATCCAGTAGGGACAATATCAGGGACTAAATATGGCTTCCCATCATCCACAGAGATGTGTCCACTGTACATCTAGGATATTATGCACCTAACTTACTTATAAACTGAACAGGTCTGGAATTTCATGCAAGTTATTAAAGGCAGAACAGCAATTTTCTCTTATCTGCAAATTCAAATAGAACACAAATTGTTTAGCAGGAATATAGATGAGATTCTTCAGCACTCCACATTTGGGAAACATAATAACAAATGTCAGAGTAGAAAATAAGTGTCTTATATGAATTCTTAATTACTCTCATTATTTATTTCTAGAACATTTGAGGGTTAGAGAAGTGATGAGCTGTAAGGAGGGATACACATAATTAAAGCCTCGTACTGAATTAACCACAGAACATATTGATTCCATAACCTACACACAGAGGAATGTACTGACAACATATGGGAAGAGTGAGCCTACCGAGGCTCCTCAGGATCAACTGGCAGGAAATATCCTCTTAATTACTCTAGACAGACTATCACATGCTTGCATTGCTACAAATACTACAAATAATACAGAAAAGGAGAACAGATATGCCTTAAGTCTGTTTAGTATGTTACAACTATTTTGACTTACACATCTTTCTGTCTTGTGAACTTTAATCTCACCTTAAGAATCTCAACATTCAAATTTGCAAACATACATTTACTATTTTAAAATATCAGCTAAGCAAAATGGTTTAATTTTTCTGTTTGCCAGGAACAAATGATATTTCTGGATTTGGCTTTTAAGAACAGAGAACACCAGCTCAAATCTACAGCATTTTTCATTTGTTCCTTATCAGCTCACTTATTCCATGTCATGTCTTTCTCTGCCCAAAAGGAGTTGTGAGAGAAATAATATTTTGTGTTGTCTTATTAGAAGTGTATGGTATAGCCACTGTTTGCAGTATTTTATACCACAATGATTATAAATGATTATAAATTAATACAAAACTTATTCAAATTACTTCCTACTCAGAGTATGACAAGAAAAAAAAATCAGGTTAATTAATTTTCTCTCTCTGCTTTCAGGTACATGGACTTTTTTCCTACCCCAGCCAACATTACAAGTGACTTTCTATTTGAAAAGAGTGCCAACTACTTCCATTCAGAAGATGCTCCCAAGCGAGCTGCATCTCTTGTCCCCAAAGCCAAGATCATCGCCATCCTAATTGACCCCTCAGACAGGGCATATTCTTGGTACCAGGTATGAAAAATGAAAAATATTGCTGAAATCACTCAGTTTTAGCTTGAATGAATCACCAAAATAAAGCCCATGCACATTTAAAGATCAAATGTAAAAATACCCAAGCCAAATATATAGACAGATAAATGATATATATATATATATAGATAGGTGAGAGAAAGAGATAGATAGGTAGATAAGTAGATGACGGAGTGGTAGATAGATACTCTATTTAATTCATCTCAAATTTCTCAAGGGATTTCCAGGATGAAATAATAGAAAAGAATCATACATCAAAGAATTAATAGATAGCCTAAACCATGTAAACATGTAAAATACTGGTCTGTCAAAAATTGACCAAAAGAAACATCAATATCTAAGGAAGTCATCTTTAATAAATACATGGTAAATGTCTTAGTAACCTTAATTTATAAAAAAGAAGTTCCATCCATACTGGTAAATAAATAAATAATATCACAGCAAATAAATGAGCTAAAGGAATAAAAGGCACAAATAGACATCTATACACAAACCAAATGGTCAGCAATTCAGTGAAAATTATCAGTAATTTATATGAAAAATGATCAACCCAATTAAAAGTCAATAAAATATAAATTAATATAGCAATTCTTGTTACTATCTTGGCAAAACTTGTGATATTTTTCTCTACAGGCAAAAATGTGATTAAAGTTCTCAAGCATTACAATAGAAGGTATCTTTGGGATATTTTCTGAAAACTTATTTAATCATAGTATCAAGAGGATGTAAATATCCTTTTTAAACTATGATTCATTTTTTAGAATTGATCCTTTGGAAAATTTTAAAGGAATGGCAAATATGTATGTACAGTGCATCACTATCTATAAAAATAGTAGGAAAGGTAAATGTCAACAGTACAGATCTGTGTCAGGATGAAATGGAATACCATGCAACTACATTTAATTATGGTTTGAATCAATAAAATAATTAAAGTGTTGTGTTTACCTTAATGTATGAATAGATACTAGTTATAAAAATATATAATTAGAGATTGTGAGTACACTATGAGGGGATATATAAATGCACTGTGATGATATTCTTAGGAACACAAACTTTAGACTTAAGACTGAAGGGTGAGTAGGTATTAACTCTTTGAGAGTAGAAGGAAGTGATGAAGAGGGAATAGTATAAGTAAAGTGCCCTGCCCATTTAAAGAGCTAATAGAACCACAGCACATTTAAGGAGAGAACAGAAATTCCATTATGGCTACAAGGAAAACCCCAGGTAGTGGCCTGAAGAAAATAAAGCTGTATGACATGCCAGGGCTGCATTCACGTGGCTGCCATTTTTTTTTAGCAATTAAAAGCCTTTGAAACCTGTAATTATTGTGTGACTACCAGATTTCCTTTTAGAAAATATTACATTATCTGTTATTTGAAGAATAGATTGGAGTGGGACAAATGACCACTCAGAGAAGTAAAACTAGAGGCTATTGCAATAGTTCTACTGAGACATGGAGGCAAGGTAGATAATAACAATAAGTTAAAACTGAGGTAAGCATATACTATTAATAAATGTTTAAGGATTAAAATTGACCGAACTTGATGACTATCCAGAATAAGCCAAGTTTTCTTCCAATCCGGGCAACTGAATGATGACCACATACACCCATGCAAAAAGAAGCACTGAAGAAGGACTCAGGAGGGCTTTGTTTCAGGATGGGGTGGAGGTGGAAGGTTAAGCAATGTGGGTGAAGGTGATGAAACTGGCATGGAACCTATCTTTACAAGATATAGTAGAGGTAACTGGCACTCTGAGGAGATGTCCAAGATAGAAATTTGTGAACCAGAGACATAAAGCTAATGGCACAAAAATGGTGAAATCACCTGAAGAGAGAGTTTAGAGATGAAAAGTGCTGAGCAGGGCATGGTAGCAAGAGAAACAAGCAAATACAGTCAAAGCAAAAGAAACAGGAGTGTAGTGGCACTGAAAGCAAGAGGAGGCAGGGCTTCCAAATGAGGGTGGTGAGCTTATGGTCAAAGAGCTGCTAAGAAAATAGGTGATTAGGCAAAACAAGTGCTGAATTATTTTCATGCAAAGGGAAATGGAATGCTTAGCAACAGAAGAGCAAAGCTGGGTGGATTTGGTTGAGGACTAAAAGGAGAGGATGAAGGAATAATGGCGGCACATGCAAAAGACTCCAGAAGTGTGATTTTGAAGGCAACAAAGAAGACACAGAATTAATACATAAGACTTTAAGTGGGGTCAAGAAAAATGTGTTCCATGGTGCTGGTAATTTAAGTTAAGATGGAGTTTCCAAAGAAAAAGGGAGGTTAAAGTTCCAGGAGAGAAAATGGGTAATCAACCCTGTGCATATCGAGGAAGGGAAGGCTGCAATCAGTAGTTTAATAAATAGAAATATATTTTTAAAACACAAAACTAAATACATAGAATTATAAAAGAAACAACTGTCTTGAAATTTAATTATCAAAATATGTATTTAACTGGAAATACTTTTACTTGTTGTTGTTGTTGTTGTTGTTGTTGTTGTTGTTAGGTGCCATCAAGTCATATACAACTCATAGCAACCCCCATAGGGTTTTCAGTGGCTGATTGTTTTTTAGGGATTGCCTCTGGAGTAGATTGCCACATCTTTGTCCCATTTTTGAGGTGCTGGGAATCGAACCCAGGACCTCAGAGACTGCAAAACAGTGCTTTACCAGCTGAGCTAAATCCCAGCCAATAGTTTTATTTATTAAACCATTAAATGATAAGTTGAGCACAAACAACATTTTCATACATTGTTAACAGTGATACAATATAAAATTATTGATTATTATTGGTAAAATCACAGGTATAAAAATTGCTGTAAATATTGTCAATTCACCATTAAGAGAAATTCTAAATTTCATTTAGACATTTCTGAAAATAAAGAGGCCATTTTTGATAATACAAATGTATAGATCCTATTGAAGTCAATTACTAGGTTTCTGTCTAAGAAGTCCTGGGTTGAAACTTAAGGGATAGAGGAGAAGATGAACATGCTGGCAAGTTCAAAGCCTGAGATAGAGAAATTGAAGTGACTATGATGGTCTGTTCTTGGAAAACAGTTAATCTGATGTAAAAGAGAGCAATAGTTTGTAGAGATAGCATTTTGAGGAGAGAGAGAAAATGGAGTGTAAAATCTTTGTATAATGTGTAGGATGAAAATGAGCTTAGAAATGCAAAATTGTCTATAGCAATAACTGAAGTTGGTGACTTTGAATTTATGGTGATAACATAACACCCCACTATGTAAATATATATATATATATATATATATATATATATATATATATATATATATATATATATATATATATATATATATATATATATGTATATATGTATATATATACATATATATGTATATATACACATTAAATATACAATAAATATATATACACATTAAATGTGTGTGTATATATATATACACACACACATTAAATGTACAACTCTGAATGAAAATGAAAATGAAAAAGACGAACTATTTACTGATAAAGATCAAAGAACACAGCCTTCAGTAGGGATTACAACTCAACATCAACAAAACAAAAATCCTTACAACGGGGTAAGAAACTTCATGATAAATGGAAAAAAAAACTGAAGTTGTCTGAGATTTTGCTTTACTTGCTAATGCAGTCAGCACTCACTGAAGTAGCAGTCAAGAAATCAAATGATGCATTGGGAAAAGCTATTGCAAAAGACCTTTTTAAAGTATTGAAAAGTAAAGATGTCACATTGAAGATGAAAGTGTGCCTCACTCATGCCATCATATTTTCAATTGCATCATATGGTCGTGAAAGGGGACATTCAGTAGGGAGATAGAAGAAGAACTGATGCTTTTGAATTATGGTGCTGGAGACAACTACTGATTATACCATGGACTGCCAAAAGAACCAACAGATCTATCCTAGAAGTTCAACTGCAGTGTTCCTTGGAAGCAAGGATGGCTAGACTGTGTCTTATGTATTTTGAACATGTTGTCAGGAGGGATCAATCCCTGGAGAAGGACATCATGTTTGCGAGAGTGGTGGATCAACTGTAGAAAAGAAGACCCTCAACTAGATGAATTGACACAGTGACTACAACAATGAGCTTAAACACACAAAAAAAGATTGTGCATGGCACAGTGTTGAGGAGGACTGTTTCATTGTATTGTACGTAGAGTCACGATGAGTTGGACCCTACTTGGTGGCACCTAACAACAATAATGCATGTAGAGATTAATGAAAAAATAAAGAAAACTAAAATGGAATTTTTAAGAGTATAAGATAATTTTCATTCTTCCTTATCTTCACTTTTCAAAAATTTTTCAATAAATATATATTACTGAAAGCAAATACTGATGGACAAAAATGTGACATTGAATATTGGATTAAAAGTAATTGAGGATCCAGATGAAACACTTCAACTGGAAGAAAATTCATAACTTACCATCATGTCCCATATATCACTATTTCTCACAAGATAAAAAAAAAGAGGTCTTCATTACTTTACAAAACCTTGTAATACAAACCAACATAAATTTGTCTTCTTCAGTTGCTTTAAAAGAAATTGGATCATTTTAAGTTTTGAAATATTATGTGTTTAAATGAGAATATTTTAGAGATATTGGTTTAAATGAAATGTCATAATTATTACTTTTTCTTTTATATTATTGTTGTTGTTGTTGTTGTTAGGTGCCCTCAAGTCGGTATCCAACTCATAGTGACCCTCGTAGGGTTTTCAATGGCTGACTGTTTTTTGGGATTGCCTTGGGAGTGGATTGCCAGGCCTTTCTCCCATTTTTGCGGTGCTGGGAATTGAACTCGGGACCTCAGAGACTGCAGCACAGTGCTCTACCAACTGAGCTAAATCCCAGCCCTCTTTTATATTAGAGTAGATTAATTGTACAAAGAAGTTCCTTCATGACATTTCCACAATGCATATAATATATTTTGATCATATTTACCTCCTCTATTATTCTTTCTGATTTCTTAAAAGGGTGCCAAAAGCAGGAGATATTAGGTGTTAATTAAAAGTTTTGAACTGAAATATTTGGAAATGATGAAGATGTTCCTAAAAGAAAATGTAGTCACTCCTAGAAAGATTAAAATGAATATTTTTTCACATAGATTAAACCATTTAAGTAACATAGAATCTATATAATGTGGGTGCTACTTTGTGCCTGCTTTTTCAAATAAATTCTTTGAACATACACGTTGAAAAGAAATTATTTTTTCTGATAATACTGTTTATTGCCATACTGCTGAGAGTAGGGCCCTAAAGTGCTCCACATTTCAAACTAATGTAACCTATTACTTAGCTAGGTCTGACTATTCAGTGAATACCATAAATCTTAAGCTCAGCAGGTGTAATGTAGAAATTTCTACAAATGTCACCTGCCACTGAATTTTCTACGCCATATTTTTATAATGGACCTCAAGGAGGAACTAAAGTGCTATTTTTTCCATAAAATATGTCTCTTTGTGACTTCGTGGTCATACTTTTATGGTAATCGTCTTAGTTTCTGGAATAGAAAGAAAAGTGGTGCTAAAATAATATAAGTCAAAGTAGAACAAATTATTGTTCCATGTTCTTATAATAGAAATTTCATAAGAGAAATTTTAGCATAACCATACTAAATTAATATGCACATAGCATCTTTATGCCTGCAGCCATACCATTGTTGTGTCTAATCCTGTCAGATCTCAGAAGCTAAGCAGGGATTAGGCCTGGTTTGTGCTTGGACAGGAGACTGCCTGGAAACACGAGGTGCTATAGGCTAGGGAGAAAGACTCAGCAACCCACTACCAAAAAACAATCAGCCATTGAAAACCCTATGAATAGCAGAGAAGCACTGACAATGGTGTTTTGCCTGTTGTATATAGGATTACTATGAGTTGGACACGGGCTCCATGGCACCTAACAACAACAACAAGAAGCATGTTTATGGTTACCTAGTTATGGAATTTCTATACATATAATTAAATGCATCTTATAATCTCTATATATTCAGCATAATGCATGTATAGATAAGAAAGTCAATAAGTGTATAATAATGAAAAGACTTATTAATTCCACCAATCTGCCACTTACTAATTACTCTTTAAGTAGTCACTATTTCCTACATTATCTTTAGTTTTCTAATTATTTTATTTCTAACTCACACATAAGATCCACTACTTGTACACATAAAGCCTAATATTGCCAAACATATTATGCCCCAATACACATCCCTGTTTATCCTGTACTAGATTTTCTTCATATTCACTTCTTTATATTTCTAACACCAGTGCATTAATAATCCAAACACCCTTTATCCATCTTCACTCAAATTTATCTTTTATAATGAAGTTCTCCTAGTTTCCACGTTTTTTGCTTGTTTGTTGTTTTTGATAGTTATCAAAATCTTTCTCACCTCATTTTATCTCAAAAACCATAGCCAGTATAAGTTTTCTTCAACTGTCAGTCAGAATTAATCTCTTATTGGCTTGCTTATCACTAGAAGTATAAGTTAAGCAAGTAACTTATACCTTTTAGCTAAATATATGACTTTTTTATAATTTATTACTTTATTATCTCTCACACTTGATTTGATTTCTTTGAAGATAGTGATGATGTTTTACTTATATCTTCTTATACCCAAAACCCATTGCTATTATTCTAGAAAGAATAATAATAAATGCTTATGAAATTGTATTAATTATTAAATGCATCTGTCATTGATTTGGGTTCTCTCCTGCTTGAGCAATGGTGGTTTGGTGTGAAAGACTGAGGATTTGGTACTGAAAAATAGGAGTGAAATGGTATGTGGGGATCAGTAGTGTTAGGTGGAGACAAATGGGAACATAAATGGACCTTGAACAACATCAACATGAAAATGATACTTAAGCATTAGGAATAGACATCAGCTTCCTCTTTTCCCATAGCACCTACTATACAGAGAAATTGGGAAAATGCCAGAACCTACAGGAACAGATGTAATGAAATAATGGGCCAAGTAATATGTAAGCCTACTCTTGCTCACCTAAATCTCTTTTCCGAAGGCTTGATTTGTCTGTCCCTGACATCTTTTCACTTCTAATTAGACCCATGAAAACAGTCCTTGAACTCCACCCCAGTTTAGCACCTAAGTATTTATACATGAAGATAACAACAAGCTTATCTACATACCACTTGTTACATAGTGAAGGCTCATACTTTAGGACACTTTAAGGAATGTGCCAATCCCTATTTCAATGTGTAGTATTTACAATATTTTGTTCTCAAATCAAGTAGTTTTTATTATTTTGTGAAATTAAGAGACACATCAAGCACACATGTACACAGTACATATTTACATACACATTTAAAATACTAACTTTACAATTGATTTTTCTTGTTTAAAGCACCAACAATCACATGAAGATCCAGCTGCCCTGAGGTTTAATTTCTATGAAGTTATTACAACAGGGCATTGGGCCCCATCTGACTTAAAAACTTTGCAGAAGAGATGTCTAGTACCTGGATGGTATGCAGTCCACATAGAAAGATGGCTAACCTACTTTGCTACTTCCCAGGTAATATTTTGACATTCATTTCTATTTATTATATCATGATTTTTTTCCACAGGCAAAGAGAAAATGTGAATGCACATTCCCACAGATAGTAATTTATCACCAGAGACAATGATAAGTAAGGAAGACATAGATTTTTTTCAATATTTTTAGTTCACTAAGCTCAGTTGGTAGAGTGCCACTCTGCACCATTTGAGACCCTGGGTGCAATTGCCAGCACCACAAAATGGAAGAAAGATGTGGCAGTCCACTCCCAAAACAATCCTGAAACAATTAGTCATTGAAAATCCTATGAGGGTCACTATGAGTCAGAAACAACTCAATGGCACCTAACAACAATACTATTGAAATGTTGTTAAATAGCTCTGCAAAACATTCTTGGGATCTTCTTTTGACAAGTAGCTTGTCTCAAAGTGTTAAGTTCTCCCAATGGAGATGTCATATGATTCACAGGCAACAACTCTCTGCTACTAGTAGAGCAGCCAGTTGGACAATAACTTTCTGCAGATTCCTGCTTGTTTTCTGTCCTGTGGGACCCTTATGATGACAAAAGGAGCTCATGTGCTATATTACTGTGATAGGAAGTGCAGTAACAGCTCCAGGAACATGGGATAGAATCAGAAATAATTATTTGAGAAAAGCATCTATAGCCTTCATATTCTTCATTCTATCTCAGGGTATAAATAAAATTCCAAGTGGACTTCAGCATTGACAGTTTTTTTAGACATTCCTCAGGCACATATGACATTCTACAGCAGTGAACTGAGGTCAGAAAGTCAGGAACAAACATTTTCCCCCCATTGCCTACTATGATTTGTGAGAATAAATAAGTCACTTTCATTTGAATGACCACTATTTTGAAGCCCTTGGCCTCAGGATTAGTCCATGAGATTTAGTAGGCTGGATAGTTATCTGATCATGTGCATTAAAGATGGAAAAACCATGTTCCTAATGAAATTTTAAAGCAAGTGTTTATTTCTGATTTAGAATAAAGTAAGTTAAGGGTTATAGACTAATAACTCACAAAAGTAATTGCCTATTGCAAACTTTAATTATTGTTAATTTGCAAAGATGCAAGAATAGCAAACATTTAAGTGTATTCTAAAGAGTGCATATTTTCTTTGAATCACACTGATTTAATTTATTAATGCCACATCAGGTCACAAAAGTCATCTCAGTGTACTCAGTTTAGTTTGTTCTTCATAAACTGATTATTTTTGACTTTGCAGTTGCTAATTATCGATGGACAGCAGCTGAGATCTGACCCAGCAACTGTGATGGATGAAGTCCAGAAGTTTCTGGGAGTTACACCTCATTATAATTATTCTGCAGCACTAACGTGAGTCTAGTCTCCTGCTTAATTTCATATCCACTATTTGTCATCATAAATTACCACTTGTGGTTATATAGATAGCATCATTAGTACCAGTTAGGAATTTATACATCATTTTGCTACTCAAAAGTAGTCAAAGAAATGTCATTACTCATGTAGTATGTCCCTTTTTGAATATCAGGAATACTTACAAAGTATTATAGGTATTTCATATTACAATAAATTTCTCTATTTTTGAATGTTTTCTCAGTACCAGTTTGATTAACTCAACTTTTTCCCTGTCTACTCTCTGAAGAAAGTAGAAATTGAACTTATAAAGGTGAAAAGGATATAGTATTTTCAATAGAAATGAAATACTGATGATGATGTGAGCAGTATTTAGGGCGTAGTTGGAGAGGAAGTACATTCATGTTTTTTTCTGTATTTATTAAATTATTTATAAACAAATGAAATCATGTCTAATGTTCCAGTACTCTATCATTGCCTTGCAAACCATCTCCAAACCTACTTGCATGTAATGACAGCCATTTTATTATTCTCATGGATTTTGTGGGTCCGAATTAGAGAGGACACCTCTGGGATAGCTTGTTTTTGTTCACAGTATCTGAGGCCACAGCTGGGAAGACACGAATATCTGAGTGTGACTCAAATGAGCGAGGACCGAAATCATCTAGAGGCTTCTTCGCTGATGTGATGGCTCCTGGACTAAGATAGCTCAAAAGCCAGCAGGAAGAGGGCTCTCCGTGTGGCCCCTCGCATACTGAGCTTTCTCTCGGTGTAGAGTTCTAAGTCTACCTGCCAAGGAGGGATCTGTGGAGGGAGCACATGGTTCAAAGGAGCCATAGGCTTCTCTGACCTAGACTTGCAAGTTGCATACCTCTTATGCTGCATTACAATGGCAGCAAGGCCAGTCCAAATTTAAGGGAAGGAAATGACACTCCCATCTCTCATAAAGGAGCAACATCATGTTATAGAAAAGCATGTGGGATGAGAGATACTGTTGCAGTCATCTTGGGAAAATAGAACCATATAGTAAGGCAATTTAAAATAAGGAAATATGTACAGTAGCAAAATAACAAACAAAAATAAAATCTCCAAGTAGCCAAATCATACTTTAAAAGGGCATGCACTTTACTCATAAAAGTTTTCCCTACCAAATCTGATATAAAGCCTATTACATTTTAGATGAAATTCTAACAAGCTTGATTATATAATTTCCCAGTTCACAGCCGATTAGACTCAGCAATTAGACAATTAGAAGGGTAACGGAGGGACAGGAAAAGCAGTAATAAGATTGGGTTGTTCCTTACCCATTAAAACTCTAATGAAGTTTTTACCTACCCGTAGAAATAACAACAGCACAAAGCATGCCCCTGTTGATTAAGTAAACAAATCTTCCTATAATATGTTTTGTATTAATAGTCATTGTTGTTGGCATATTTTGCCCTGCCTCTCAGCAGTAGGTTAGGTGATGGTTCTAGTCTATATACTGCAAGTACTTGCTTATGGTTCAATATACCTGTAAAACCATACTTTTGAAGAAGATATTACAAACAAGTACATGATGTAGAGATTTTAATATATCTCACATATCACAAAACTTACAACTATAGTGATGCTTAGTATAATAAAAGATATCAAGTACCAACCAACTCGTGTCCTGAAAGTTGTCTAACAGCTATTTGAGAAAGTTTTTGCATATTCATTTCACAATTTCATGCCTACTAAAATAAAGGCATAAAACAATGCAATAAGTGAAAACAGGGAAGCAAAATATGTGGATTTAATCTTATGATAACACTACATTTCAAAAATGACTTTAAATATTCTAGAGGGCTCCTTCCTTAGGTCATAAAAGTCTTTGCCTCACAACAGCTATAGACAACAGGGATAGAGAGTAAAGAGAGATGACAGCCCAGCCTGAGTCCTCAGCACTACCTGAGAGGAAAGGAGATGCCCTAAGTGTGTGTATAAATATCTTGGCTTTGTTACCAATGCTGTTTTTGACCTTAATGCAGTGAAATATTCTCATCCTGAGGCAGAAAATGCTGTTTAGGGGAACAGTTATGCCAACTTCCCCATCTCATTTTGCACAGCATGCTGAATTGTTTCTTCCTCTTGGAAAATTAATGAAAAGTAGAGAATGGGCTGTGATAGGCAAGGAGCAGATTGAAAAGTTCAGGGCAGAAATGACTCCATCTTACTATTATCTGTTTAACTAGTGATGTATTTAATTTTAATTGATAACATGAACTAGGACGACTTGAACTGCAAGGAGCAGGTCTCCAATAATAGATTGGGCAGGGAACCGTGATGAGAATTTCCCTCTCACCCTAAATGAGTTCACATATGTGTGGAGGCAAATTGCAGGTGCACTGGTATTATAGGAATGGGCCCAGGGCAACAAAATATTCTGCAACTAATTAACTTTACATTGCAGTCAATTATGCTTCGTCCTTCTAAAACATCTGCTGAGCAACAAAAATGCAAACCTTTTTTATGTTTTATGCATGCAGCAAGTCCCATAGCAATAAATTTAAAATTTCCCTTCTTATTTGGTTCATTCTTTCATTTTTCCTATCTTGTTAGTACCACACAATCATTCTTACATATTTGACTTTAAACACAATAATTAGGCCACAATTCTTTCTTTTGTAACTCAGTTGCAGCCATGGGAGCAAAACATCATTAGAATTATCCAATAGGATTATTTTCCTTCAACAAAAGAAAGGAAGCACTGTCTAATCTTCCTGTCATCATTTGTATTCCTTACTTCTCATATTGTCTGAAAAAATAATAAAATCTCGTCTTTATGCTTTAATATTCTTTTTTGAAGGTGAATACATTTTGAATTGTATAAAAGACTATAGTATTTTTCAAAATTGAAAGGTTTCATTATATATGTATTCAGAGTCATATACTTACATTAATTCATCCCCTTTAACGGGCACCATTGAATGATTTCAAAGAAATTTGTTAATGCATTTTGACAGGTAAGTCACAATAAGTAAATAAAATATCCTAAAGAACCTTGATGTTGTTGTTGTTGTTAAGTGCCATTGAGTCGGTATCCAACTCATAGCGACCCTCATAGGGTTTTCAATGGCTGTTTCGGGATTGCCTTGGGAGTGGGTTGCCAGGTCCTTCTCCCATTTTTGCGGTGCTGGGAATTGAACTCAGGACCTCAGAGACTGCAGCGCAGAGCTCTACCAACTGAGCTAAATCCCAGCCCAAAGAACCTTGATATATGGTCTATAAGTTTGATGATTGGTTTTTGATGTTTTTTGCATTCATAAGTAAATTATGGAATTTAAAAATTTCAGCATAAAATTGGTATGAAGATCTATATGCCCTTTCTCCTTATAGTTGTTGTTAGGTGCCGTCGAGTCAGTATCCGACTCATAGCGACCCTATGTACAACAGGGGAAACACCATTGTCAGTGCTTCTCTTGCTGTGCATAGAGTTTTCAATGGCAGATTGATTTTTGGGAGGGGGTTGCCAGGTCCTTCTCCCAAGCCTACAGCTTCTGGTGTTCCCAGGCGGTCTCCCATCCAGGTACTAACCAGGCCTGACCCTGCTTAGCTTCCGAGATCTGACGGGATCAGATGCCACAGGGCTATGGCTGCAGGCCATTCTCCTCATAGTAGACGTATTTAAAAATATTCAATTACATATAGTCTCTTTAATCTCAATTAGCCTCTCTCAAATCAGCTAAATATTTATAAAAATGAATTAAATTCAATCAAGGAAGTAGGCATACAAAAGTGCATTTGCTTTATCCAGTCGGTGAAGAGCTTATTGAAAATTCTATGTGCCATTTATAATCACTATGTGTTTTACAATTTCAGGTTTGATCCCCAAAAGGGCTTTTGGTGTCAGCTACTAGAAGGGGGAAAGACCAAATGCCTTGGAAAAAGCAAAGGCCGAAAATACCCACCTATGGATCCAGAGGTAGTATTTTCCTAGTCTGAATTACTCTGGCAAAAAATCCATGTACACAACTGTTTCAAAACCAGTAGCAGATATTTGCTTCTTTTATCTGCTTTTTCTTTTCAATCAATAGTTTTATATATCTAGAAGATGATAAAGATAGAAAAAGCATTGTTATATTATCTTTAGAAATTATTTCTTGTTGGAATTCAATTCAAAATAAATATTTACTGTAAAGTAACTCCTTTCCACGTATGTAAGAAACTAAAAAATAGTTTAGCAAATAAGTGATTTGCATAAAATATACAAGCCATGCTATTATATATTCAATACATATATCCAAGGCATATACCATGCAGGAGCTAAGCAATGGAGAAGACACAAGGATGAGACAGTTGTGAACTCATATTGTTATAGGATGAATAAATTAACTATGATCGTTAAGTTTCGATAGGAAGCATAAAGTAATGACAAATTGAACTACAAAAAGGCAAAAATTAATCTCAGTCCAAGTGAGGCTATGTGAAGAAATGCCTTTTATGTTAGATTAAGATTGGGCAAAGAACCAGCAATCAACTCAGCCCGACATCATGAGTATTTCTCCTAAGTCAAGGTGAGCAGAGGGAGGATGCAAGTAATTCACACGTTACTATGGAGATAGAAGTAGAAGAAAGTCCTTAAACCTATACCTTTGAACTCAATAATTTCAAATGGGTTTCAGAAATCACTTTAATCTGCCAAAAAAATCAATGTAATGTTCCCACTCCTATTATAAACATCCAAAACTTGAAGTGTTTACAATCTGGTTTAAGGGGAGAAACATAATGAAATGGCTGGCAAAATGGTCCAAGATGAAATGTAGTTGTTCTAAATCAATTTTCACAATATACGAAAGTTGCTAGGGCAGTTTTATAAAGAAAGATATTAATTTGTGTTAGAATATTGTGAAGGCCTTAGAAGATGATGGAACTTCATTCAGATGGATGGATGATATGTATGCCATTGCCACCTATAAATACACAAGAAAAGCATCCCTCTCTGCTATTTTACTAAAGAGATGTTGTTGTTGTTAGGTACTGTCCAGTCAGCATCCCACTCATAGAGACCTTACATACAACAGGTGAAATACTATTGTCAGTGCTTCTCTGCTGTTCATGGGGTTTTCAATGGTGGATTTATTTGGGGGAGTGGGTTGCTGGGTCCTTCTCCCAAGCCTACAGTATCTGCTGTTCCCAGGCAGTCTCCCATCCAAGGGCTAACTAGCCTAACTCTGCTTGGCTTCTGAGATCTGATGGGATGGGTTGCCACAATGATACGGCTGCAGGCAAAGATATATAGAACTATGTTTATTGGTGTAATATAAAGTAAGTGATATCTGGAAGGAAAGCCCAGCTATAAATTTTCTGTATTCCATAAATCTATACAAATGTAACTTAAATAGGAAACTAAAATCATGATATCTTTTAAAAATATTTATTTATTAAGGGCCAATCTCTTCAGCTTGATGGGGAATAGAAGAATTACAAAAAAGAATAAGCTTCAGAGGTCTTACAAGCAGAAAAGCTCTTACTTCTTAAAAAGAATCTATTTTAGTCTGGCGTTGTAGCACACTCTTGTAATCCCAGGGATTCTGGAGCTGGAGGCAGGAGAATCATAGTTTTGAGGCCAGAGGCAGCCTATATAACTTAGCAAGACCCTATATCAATATGGAAGAAAGAAGGGAAGCAAGGAAGGAAGGAAGGAAGGAAGGAAGGAAGGAAGGAAGGAAGGATTGACTGATTTTGTATTGATTTGTATTTTTATCTGGCTCACTTCCGTAGATTTAGTTCCTCTGGTGTACCTATCTCATTCTTTATCTTACTCCTACTGTCAATTTTCTCTCTGTGCAGACATCATGAATCTCTCACTAAATATGTAACATAATCGTGGATAAGTCACTTAGGACAAACTTTGACCTGTTCTTATTTTACAACTATGCTTTTTACAAATTTTTAAGAAGGTAATAAATGAGCCATGTTTCAGGAAAAATAAGTAATAAATATTTTGTCAACACCTATATTGTAACAGAATTTCTTAAGAAATGTAATCAGTATAATCTTGACTGATAAACTAATAACATCATTCAAGTCTTTTCATTTTTGCTTTTCAGTCCAGAACTTTCCTCTCTAACTACTACCGAGATCACAATGTGGAACTTTCCAAACTGCTGCACAGGCTGGGACAGCCGCTGCCATCATGGCTGAGACAGGAGCTACAGAAAGTGAGATAGCGCTGGAGACAGGACTGTGCCTCGCTGCATATTTGTTTTACTTTTAAGCAGAGCAAACAAACCCCACAGCTTTTATTCCCTTAATGCACCTTGTGATTGTCAACAGAGGACTGTGTGAATAAATTTCCTTCAACCATTTTCAAAAAATGCAAACTGTTATACAGGCACGCATTGGCAACTATTAGCATTAATCCCTGTGTAGCCTTCTTGGAAAATATGTGGGGGTTTATGACATTATCCAGTTTCTAGTGTGGGAATCATCATGCAGCTCAGTTCCTCTGTTAACCAGAAGATTTCAGAAACTCTATATGACAAAGAATGCACATTATATGCAAATGATCAAATACAATTTTAAGGAAAAGAAGAGTACAGAAGTGTCTGAAAATGAGGTAGTAGAAACCCAATATCTGAATTAAGGGCTAATCTTTTCCCTTTATTGATTTTAAAATAATTTTTGCTTTTTTGTGAAAGTGTATAATCACATACTCTTATTTTGAATAATTTTTGGCTATATTTAGCCCACATATATTTTCCTTGGTTGTCATGACCCTTCATGAATTTCCTTAACTTGCTAAACAGGTTGTGAAGTAGTAGCCTTCCATGTTTATTTTATCAGTTTTCCTCTTGTAAAATTGGGTTTTTTGAAAAGCTCCATATTCACTGCTACTACTGTTTCATCTGGTAGGACATGCTATAATTGGTGAATCTGACATTATGTCTCCAGTAAAATCTACTAGGGAGTTTGGTAAAATGGAGAGTGCGATTCTGCATGATATCACTATTATGTGTAAGACCATCTTTAAATGGGTTCAAGATCTTACCCTACTGTTAATCTAGGCATTTCCACCTCAACAATGATGTAGTATTTATATATTTTTTCACTATCCTAAATAGAAAAAACTTTATTGATAAGAAATGGAATGAAAACAGTAACATATGTTTGCAGGTATAGTGAGGCATTGTGCCTTCTATAAAATACATGTCAGTCTTTTTACAGCATGGATTTTTCATAAATGCCAGTACACCTACTATTGTAGAAGATTATTGTTTTAATGTCTATTTTTTTTAAATATATAATCTAAAACTCACCTTTTCAAACATCACTGTTTCTCTAACTTGTACCCAATTTTTCAGTCATGTTACCAAAAACTAATTTATAGAGAAGTGATGTTCTTTATGTTTTAATGTTTTGGGTTTTTATTTTATTTGGAGGTTATTGTCATACTAGTTGGATTTCTACCCCACTCATCAATGATGATATATTAAGGCTTTGTTAACCTTTTTGGTGATACATAAAGGTAAAATTTTAACAGAATGGTAAATCAAACTGACTTTGGTAACATTACCCATCAATCCATCTCTCCTCCAGAATAATTTTTCTATAGACTATAAATAATGCCACTTTTTCCTATAATTTGAGAAATTATGCTTGCATTAACTCAATAACAAGCTGAAGATCTTTGGTTTTGATTCTTTACTTTTGTTTTAAACAAGTAAATCAAACTTGGGTATTCTAAAAGAGAATCTGGATTTTATCTTTTTACATATTTTTTAGAATCCACCTTTTCATTTATACTTCATTATAATTTTTGTTTACTTTCTTATTGTTTTCTCAGGACACCTAGATGCCCTTGATCTTTTCCAGAAATTGTAATTTGACTTTTCTTGGTCATGAGTTAATATAAATCACATTTAATTTCATGATTTCTCTGTTAATTGTGGGACTCAAATTCTCAACACTATTACTTAGGTGAGGGTGTGATCACAGCATTCCATTAAACACAACAAAATAACTGCAATTGTTTGGTTAGACCGCTAATATTTGATATGTTCACTAGTTTTCTCCAGCTTGTATTCTAATCCTTCCTTCCTTCCTTCCTCCCTTCCTTCCTTCCTTCCTTCCTTCCTTTTTTCTCTCTTTCTTTTTCCCTTCCTTTCCTTCTTTCCTTTTCTTTCTTTTCTTTGACAGATCTCACCATGTATCTCTGGCTGGCCTCAAATTAGCAATCCTTCTGTCTCAGCCTGCACTTTTGAGTGCTGGAATTATAGTATGTGCCACCATGCCTGGCTCTAATTTTATCTTTCTTGACATAGAGATTAACTTTTTTGTTCAAGTGAGATAAAAAGATATTTATAGAATAGAGAAGAGATACTTCTCATATCAAATAAAATGGTTAAAACTCAAGTTTCTCCAACTCATCATTAGAATTTTTTAAATGTAACCTTTTTTCTGCATTTTCTTATTTTTATCTAAGTAATTTATACAGTATCAGCTATTAAGCTCAAGATATCTGAAAGAAAAATTTCTCCAAAGTTGACTAGTCTCTTTTCTGTTGGTTATTTTAATCAATTTTTACATTTTTCTTATTCAGTTTGATAATTAAGATGGCAGAATACATTTAATCATATAATTCACCT
>VMDO01016510.1:0-47638 GCA_007922755.1 Pedetes capensis
GAATGGCTTCATTCAGTCATAAGATGTAAGAATTTGAACCATTTTTTTTAAAATAAAGATGAGCTGGCAAGTGCTGGGAAACAGCTACCAGGACTCAAAGTAGACCTAAAGGACAAATGTGAAATTAACGGATCCTTAAACAGATTTGTGCAGAATAGGTAGGATATTACATCATAGATTTGGACTCAGCAGGCCTATAATTTATTCCATCACTGCTTTCTTCCCTTGCTTACTATGCTATCATTAAGACTAATGTCTATTTATAACAGATACCGGAAAATCCATGAGGAAGAATACAAAGGACAAAGTAAAAGAGAGATAAAGCAAGTTAAATTTAATTTGCTTATTTCATTATTCATTTCATTTTATGGAAAGAACTCATCTATTTCAAATATAAATTTGGAAAAATTTCTGAAACTTAAGGAATGAAAGCTACTGTGCTGAGATCCAGCACCAGTCAACAAATCAAGACAACTACATTCAGATTGGAGCTCATAGGCAGAGCCTCTGGACATATACTAGCACCTAGCAGAGACCAGTGCGCTAAAAACAGACTCTTGTTTTAGTCTGTGTCATTGTCAGCTTTGGAGTGAGTATCAGGCACTTCTCTCACCTCCTGAGACTGTGAATGTCTCTGCAGCCTTGAAACCAAGGTATTATCTAAGTTAACAACAGTCTAGGAGGCTTAGGGATTGACTCCCTTACTTGTCCCTAAACAAAGCTACTGGTAGGCCAGTGATTACAGACATAGCCTATCAACCTCCCCAGACACCAAGCAAAGACTTGTATTTTCTGAAACAGAATTGAAGTTCAACCCATATCACCACTATCTGTTTAAGGATCCTGTGAGCATCTCATCTTTGTGATTATGAGACTCTTGTGTGACCTAGCCATGGTAGGGAGAATTAATTCACCAGCACACCACCAACTTCAGGAAGCATGGTGTGGAGCATAAGTCCATTGACTGGTGGTATTACAACATACTAAGAAGAGAACTTTGCCTTAGAACTCAGTGTGTACTGGTTTTGATGGCCTTTGGGCTCATGATGTAACAGTTTGTAGAACTGGTGATCAAAGATGTGGCAGGAGCCTGAGATTGGCCCACCCATGGTAATTCTACCTGAGCTGGCCAGAGTCCTATAGTGCATGATCACAGATATTGGCTGTGGATGAGGCATCTGGGCATACCTAAGCCCAAGAGAGAGGTTTGTGGGGATAGATGACCCTTCCAGGTATTCCCCTGGTACATGTTGAAAGGGAAACATGTTGAAAGAAAACCAACTGAAGATTTGGATCAGTAGTTTATACTTAACTTTTTTCATCTCTGTTCATCTGATTACTACCTTTAAAGTAACGTTGAAAACGAATGTGACAAGAGATCATAAAATACAAGAGATAAAGAATTTTAAGTGTCTAAATAACATGAGGTCTACAGCCATATCACCATAGCATGCAACATTGTCAGATATTGGAAGCTAAGTAGGGTAGGGCCTGATTAGTACTTGGATGGGTGACTGCCTAGAAATATTGGGTGCTATAAGTTTGGGAGAAGGACAGGGCTGCCCACTCCTAAAACAATCAGCCATCGAAAACCCTGTGGATACAGAGAAGCACTGACAATAGTGCTGGGCATGGCACAGTGGCAGGCAGTGTTTCATCTGTTGTACATAGGGTCACTATGAATCAGACTTAACTTGATGATAACAAACAATGACAAATAATATGAACACAATATTTTAAGGAGAAATTTGAATGAAATTTATGAAACCCCAATTTTTAAATGTTTTTACAGGTACCAATCACTTGACTTCTTTTTAGTTGTGCTAATTTCTTCTATAATCATCCTTTCCTTGTACACAACTTTAAACAAACCCTTTTTCTGGAAAAATTCCACATTTTTCAAATCTTTCCACTGTACTCCCAATTCTCTTTATAAACTTGGATAAAAAAATAGCTAGCAAAAATCCTATAAGCCAGTGAAGACAACTTCTCTTCCAAAATGTAACATGAATGGCCTCTAACCCAATTCCCAGTAGAGTGTTTGTTCCCTCCTGAGATCTCATGAGCTTGGCCTTCACTGACTGCATTCCTCTCAGCATTCTAGTCTTCTGAACTCTCAACAAAATTGCCCATTTATCTCTGCTTATGAAATTCTAGAGCTTGTCTAGCCTTCATCTCCAACTTTTCCAAATTCTTTCTACAAAATAATTTCAAAGACTTCTGAACCATATCATCAGACAAAGTCACAGCAGTGACCTCACTGTTTTTTGGCAGTAATGTTCCATAGTAAATCACTGCTACTAATACCTGATGGGATGGTGCTACCTAATTTCAGAGTGAGTCTTCCTTAGTTTGTCCTCTCTGGATATGCCATCACAGACACATCCAGAGGTGTGGTTTACTAATCTCCAGGTACTTCTCAATCCAATCAAGTTGATAATCACAACACCCACAAGAGTATATAATCAAAAGAAATGAAATTAATATGTCATAGAGACAAATTCACTCTCACATGCATTGAAGCACTATTCATGATAGCTGAGAAATGAAAACAATCTAAGTATATATCAGCTGAAAAGTGTGTAAAAAATGTAGTGCATATATACCATGAAATACTATTTAGCCATAAAAAGAGTGAAATCATGTCATTTGTGATGACATGGATAGACTGGTGATTATTGCCTTAAGAAAAATAGAGAAAGCCAAGTACCACATATTCTAATTCACATTTAGAATATAAAAATTTGATTTCATAGAGTTGGGAGTGGAACAGTGGTTATCAAGGACTCGTGAGAATTTAGGAATGAAAGATTGGGATTGGAAGAAGTTAATCAATTGGAGTGATGCTATAGTTAGGAGTAAGAAGTCCAGGTGTGCTCTCACATAGTAGTGGGTTGATAGGTAATAATAATATCCTTTGTATTTTTAAAAGGTAGAAAGAAATATTTTAATGTTTTCATTGTGTACTAATGAAAAATGTTGAGGAGATATATATGTTTAATATGATTCAAATATTTGTTATTGTTGTTGAGTGCTGTGGAGTTGGATCTGACTCACAGTAACCCTATGTACAACAGAATGAAACACCACCCAAGAGTATGCCATACACATGGATTTTTTATGTTTAATCCCATTGTTGCAGCCCTTATGTTTCTCCTCATCTTGAGTCATGTCACATCAGCAAAAGGAAGTGCCAGGGGCTTTACTCCATTCTTTTCACTAAGGTCAAATCTGCTTTGAGGAGGTAACTCTTCTCCAGTCATTCTTTGAATGGCTTCGGCCTTGGGGCTCATTTTCTGACACTATATTTGACAGTGCTTCTCTTCTATTTATAGGATTTTCATTGGTTAATTGTTTCAGGAGTGGGCTGCCAGGTCCTTCTCCCTAGTATTTCATAGTCTGGAAACTCAGATGAAACTGTTCATCATGGGTGACCCTGCTGGTATATGAAATACTGGTTACATAGGTTGCAGCATCACAGCAACATGCAAGTCCCCACAGCATGAAAAGCTGACAGACATATAGGAGATTTAAACATTACACATTGTAAAGATTTCATGAACTATTATATATAGGGCTGGGCTTTAACTCAATTGATAAAGTGACACTCTGCACCCTCTGAGACCCTGGAATCAATCCTCAGAACTGCTAAAAATGGAGAAGTACCTGGCAGCCCACTCCCAAAATAATCAACCATTGAAAACCCTATGAATGGCAGAGAAAAATTGATATAGCGCCAAGCACAGCACAATATTGGATAGTGTTTCATTCAGTTATACATAGGGTTGCTATGGGTTGGACCCAACTCAACAGAACCTAAGGACAATAACAACAAAAATATCACACAGATATCTGCACAACATACTTACTGAAATTATCCATCACTTTCTTCTCTTCTTTAAGATTGTAAAGTCTTCAATGCCATATTAGTTATGATCATAACTAATCCTGTAGCCTACGTCCAGGCTGTTCTTATGAAGATATGGGTCCTATGTGTGTGAGAGCCAGCATCGGAACTGCAATTGTGAGTGCTGGCCAAGTGACTGAAACTAGTGGCAGTGGCTGGATTCCTGGGACCATGGTGGTCAGTGTAGAAATTCAACCCACAGGACTTATCCTGGAACTTGTCTCATGGGGGCTGGCACAACAGGAGGTCTACTGAAATAGACCTGGACTCTGGGTCTGCCAGAGCATGAGCCAGAGTGGCTGGCACGTGGGACAGAACTACAGAGTCTGGATGTGCACTATGTAGGCTTTTCTGTGGCTGCGAGCTTTTTACTTAATAATCTGTGTACTTGTAGTTATTGGGTTACAGGTGTGGCGAAGGATAAAAGCAAATCTTTCATATTATAATTGTACTTACCTAGTAGTTACTAACAGGACCCCAATACCCATAGATGAGGATTGTCAAAAGATATTCTTAGAAATCCTCCAGAGTAAAATAGCAATGAATCATGACAAAACGTTGACTTTAGCTCTCTCTGAAAGATCAGATTTCCATAACTCAACACCTTCACTGGCTTGAGAACAAAACAGGATTGAATCCCATGATTGCCCTGTATTGATCCTTCAGGCACCTTCAGACTCTGTTTTGTACTGTGGCCCCTTCCAAAAAGCTAAGTCATTTTCTCAGAGGCCAAATGTAAAGGAAATAGACTTTTTAAAAATTAAATTATTTATAAGCATATTAATAGGTATAACAATAATCACAGCAAAATTCTATACATATTTTTAATATTTTGAACGCCTTTGGCATAGGGTTAAAATAAGGATTTCAAATAATATAAAACAATATTTGGTAATTTTAGTACAGTGTTCACTGGATTAAGGTGGTAATGTTCATTCTTAACAATGCCTGATTATAATCTGTATGCTTATAAACAAAGAGGGTCTTTCCATATTTGCTCCATTATCCTTGCAGCGCGTGTTCCTTAAAACTCATGTGAAATCACACTGGAGAGCCTAAGCAGATGTTTAATCTTTGACCCTTGTAAACACTTCATTTACAAACTGGGAATAATAAAGCCTAACTACTGGGATTGCTGTGAAGGTTACATAACAAAACACGATGATATTTGTAAATTTCCTAGCACAGTGACTGACAGCACCTCAGTAGCTATTGAGAAAATGTTAGGGCTTTCAACTGATTTCCTCCCGATTTTACAATATAAAGATGAATTAGTGCTTTTTCTGATGATCATTGGAACAAGAACAGTCATGTTAGATCCCTAAAATGTTTGAGAATTTTTCAGTTCAGGTTTATCAAAATTAACTTCATTTCATATCCAGATTCAAAAAAAGGTACATATATAACGTTCCCATAAAACCATAGTACTGGAGATGTACTTACCATATTTCATCTGTAACTAATTATAAACATATCAAAATAAAAAATATCCAAAATCAAAAATCCATCTATATTATGTGTAGAATTTCATATAAAATTTTCTAAACTTGAGTTCTTCAAGGGCAGATTCTATGCTATGTTCATCTTTGTTCTCTGAGTAGATCTATAAGAAGAGTAAATTTTTGCACATCAAACTTGTCACTTCTAAATTTAGACACAGGCTTAGCAATGGAAGGTTAATGGCCCCAATCTCTGTTGTTGACATTTTAGAGAAGTATTTTGGATTATTTGTGCCACTGAAATATTAAAGAACACATTGTTCACAAAAATATTTAAGAATGACATAAATAGGAACTAGCCTATCATTTTGTGATTCATGCATACTAAATATACTTTAAAATACATTGAGATTTATTATCGCCATTTGCCTTCAATCTTGAGAAAATTTTCTGCAATTTCTCTGAAATATACATTCAAATATGTGAATGTACATTCAATAAATGTATTTTTTCAAAGACACCAAACACTGTTCTCTAATTAACAACCTTTTAATAGCACTCTTCCTACTGGGTGCGGTGGTGCACGTCTGTAATCCCAGTGACTCAGGAGGCAGTGGCAGGAGGATGGCAAGTTTGAGACCAGAAGCAGTCTGTGTAATTTAGTGAAACCTTGTCTTAAAAAGTAAAAGATGGGCTGAGGGTGCAGCCCAGTGATACAGCACTTGCCTTTAAACCATGCAAGTGCAAGGCCCTGGGTTTAATCCCAAGTACTGCAAAGAAAAAAAAGTGTTCTTCCCTTAATTGTACTTTAAAGTATAGGGAAAAAATACATTTGAGACACAGTTTCTATATTTGCTCCAAGGGTGTCAGTTGCTTTCATGTCATTATGTCAGAAAAAAATATAAGTGTATATGTTCTCTTTTCCCTCCTATGACAAAAACTTTCTTTGGGGTAAACATAACTCTCTAAATATGTTGAGACCAGTTAGAAAATAACTGCAGAAAGCCTTTAATGTGAATAGTAATAGTAAGAAATTTAAGTCCAGCATAAAGGAACTGAGTTGGTGGCAGAACAGGAATAGCACAAATCTAAAACTGGAGGAAATGAGTCCTGGAAGGCAGGCTCAGCATTTGGATAAACAAGCTGTTACCTATTTGTAAGTACCACCTATTAACTTACGTCTTCTCAAATTGCCTCTTTGCTTCAATTCTCACATTAAATTTGATTTGTCATAGCATTTATCATAAATCAGAACATTCTACACTTTCGAAATTCTGACTATACCCTATCTTCCTGCTACAACTCTAAACTTTCACTACTACCCTGTGCATTATTGCTACATTACATGAATTGTTCTTTCCCGAACTTTCTTGCATCCATGCCTTTGCTTACTCATTCAAACATTGTTGCACATGGAAGAGTCTTCCTACTCTTATTTGTATTGGCAAATAATGCTTTATACTAATTGAAACTCTTATTTTAACCTGGTTCAGTGGCTCACGCTTATAATCCCAGTGACTTGGGAGGTAGAAGCAAGAGGATCTCAGGTTCCAGGCCAGAGGCCTGTCTCAAGATAAAAATTTTAAAAATGGGTGGTAGGTGCAGCCCAATGGTAGAGCACTTACAAAGTATGTATGAAGTGTAATTAAAAAATAAGAAATAACCTCCTATTTTAACTCAATACCGAAGATGTTTGAAATCTTAAGGATATATAAGGAACTTTGGTATTACTATTACTTTAGATATTCATGAGTTAAGAGGTAATTTAATTTTTAAGTCTAATCCTTTGAAGACAGCCTCAAGAATACTGAATTAATCCTTTGTAGTCATAAACAGTTGCCTGATTCAGAGAGCTAGAACTAAATTCAATATAAAATTGGAAATATATAAATATGCATATTATTATCTTATTAAAAAACAATAGATATTCACTTTTGAATAGGAAAAATTTGATGATATCAATAAAGTAGATTATCTAGGAAATATTTACTCACTCATCTATCCCACAAATATTTACTGAGCTCCTAATATGTATCAGACTTTGCCAAATGCCTTATGTGCATTATCTCAATTTTCAAGATGATTATAGGGATTAAATCTGTTCTTATTTTCAGAGGGTCAAGCCCACAGTTATTAAGAGATCAAACAAGATTTAAATCTACTTAAGCCTGAATGTGTTTTCATCCACTATGGTAATATGTATACATATGGGTGTATGTATGTGCATGAGAAAACATACATATATCAATAGTTTTATAGATATGTTTTTCATTTGTCTTGTGTTACTAATGCTATAGTTTATTCCCTGCAGCAATATATTGACATAGAACTGCCAGAAAATCAAGCCAGATTCAGAAGAGGGTGGGGAATCAGAGACATAATTACTGATATCAGACAGATATTAGCCAAAAGCAGAGAATACCGGAAAAATGTCTATCTAGGTTATATTGAATTTGCAAAAACATTTGGCTATGTGGATCACAACAAATTGTGGATAACATGGAGAAAAGTGGGAATACCAGAGCACTTAATTGTACTCAAGAGGAATCTGTACAGGGACTATAAGGCAATCATTCAAACAGAACAAGGGAACACTACCTGGTTTAAAGTCAAGAAAGGTATGTATCAGGATTGCATCCTTTTAAAACACAACTTCAATCTCTATGCTGAGAAAATAATCTGAGAAGCTAGACTTTATGAAGAACACAGCATCATGATTAGAGGAAGACCAATTGATAACCTGCATTATGCAGATGATATGACTTCTCTTGCTAAAAGTGAAAAGGATTTGAAATATCACTGCTAAAAATTAAGGAACACAGCCTTCAGTATGGATTGTGCCTCAACACCAAGAAAACAAAAATCCTTACAATTGGATCACTAAGCAATTTCATGATAAATGGAAAAAAGATTCAGGTTGTCCAAGATTTTGTTTTAGTTGGTTCCACAATCAATACCCATGGAAGCAGCAGCCAAGAAATCAAAAGACACATTGCTTTGAGAAAAGCAGTGGCAAAAGATCTCTTTAAAGTATTGAATGGTGAAGATGTCACATTAAAGATGAAAGTGCACCTGACTCATGTCATGGTATTTTTCAGTCCCATCATACAATTGTGAAAGCTGACATTGAACAAGGGAGACAGGAGAAGAATTGATGCTTTTCAATTATGGTGCTGGAGACAAATATTGAATATACCATGGACAGCCAGAAGAACCAACAGATCTGTCCCAGAAGAAGTGCAACCCGAGTGCTCCTTGGAAGCAAGGATGGCAAATTATGTCTTATGTGTTTTGGATATATTGTCAGGAGAGAACAATCCCTGAAGAAGGATTTCATGTTTGAGAGAGTGGCAGGTCAACAAAAAAAAGAAAGTCACTCTACTAAATGGATTGGAACAATGGCCGCAACAATGAACTTAAACATAAAAATGATCATGTGCCTGGCACAGAGTGGGGAAGTATTTCATTCTATTGTATATATAAGGTCGCTAAGAGTTGGACCAGGCTGGGATTTAGCTCAGTTGGTAGAGCGCTGCGCTGCAGTCTCTGAGGTCTTGAGTTCGATTCTCAGCACCACAAAAATGGGAAAGGGCCTGGCAATCCACTCCCAAGGCAATCCCTATACAGTCACCATTGAAAACCCTATGAGGGTCGCTATGAGTCAGATACAGACTCGACAGCAGCTAACAACAACAACAAGAAGAGTTGGACCTGCCTTTAGGGGACCCAAAAACAACAAAGTCTTAGGTACCAAAATTTAAGTAAAATATGCATTAAACTCAATTCACAAAACTCAAATAGCTTGGTGAAGTTATATTTCATCCTCGTTAATTTCTCTGATATTAACATCAAAGGGAGCACAAAATGGAATGAAATTTTGTTTATTAGTTTAGCCTGGTTGTCACTTGAGATTTCACTTCAGTACATAAAGTAGATGTATTTCTGCGTGATTTCCTGACAAAATTAGAGAACACAAAACAAAATAATCCAGTAATGAGGACTTTATAAACGCATCAGGAATCCAGGCAGTACATTCTAGATCTCTGCATGAGCCCCTCACATACAGTGCTCATTCTTTCTTCTCTTCACGTGGCAAATATATGTTTTTTGTTTGTTTGTTTGTTTGTTTGTTTTGCAGTACTAGCAGTTGAAGCCAGGGCCTCACACTTGCATGCTCTGCAACTGCTGGACCACTGAGCTGCACCCCCAGCCAACCCCCCCCTTTTTTTTTTTTTTACTTTTTGAGACAGGGTATCACTAAGTTACGCACACTGCCCCTCTGGTTTCGAACTTTCGATCCTCCTGCTTCTGCCTCCTGAGCTGCTGGGATTACAGGCATGTGCCACCACACCCGGCTTGGCAAATATACTTTGTTCTTTGTTTCATCTTATTTTATCACTCTACAGGATGCTTTGCAAATATGTCCACTCATATTTGTATATCCTCATCCCTTTCCTTTTCTCTTTCTAAACCCCCATCCTCAGGACTTTCCAGCCAATATCACAATAAATATGCACAAAAGGACAGAAATATATGAATATATCAGTGTAGTTAACGTTGCCTAAATATATCATTTTGCCTGCATGAAAAAAAAATTACCAAAACCAATTATGTGAAAAAATCCATTTTATCCATAACACTGAAAGAGGAATGGTTCACTTAAGAGAACATGATCTATGCAGTTATTTGAAGAAATTTATTTATCCTTTCAGGATATTCTAGAGGAAAAACAGACTTTTGCTTATCCTCATAGATGAAACACAAGTTTCCATTATTATATACAGAGAGTTTCCCAGAATTATTGTGGTCCAAGTGGTTATCATAAGAAACAGGTGTTATAATCCTATTTACCATGGCACACTGTTAAGCTCAAATAATTTTATTATGGTAAATGTAGTTTATTCTATGATTTATGAAAATCTAAGTCAGTGGATCACATTCTACTAAGCAATTCATTTAAATTATGATTTAAGAATATTGTACTTTTTCTCCTCTTCAACTCCTTGAAGAAAAAAAAGAGACTAGAATTTTTTTAAAGCAATCTAATCACCTGTGTAACTTGAAAGAAAAAATCACTTTGCACTAAAGGATTTTGATAAGTTTCTCTCTGGATTCAAATATACTATACTCTTTCAATTCAAGAAATTGATTTAAGAGTGAATAGCTCAGGAGAATGCCACAGAACATTTGAAATATTTGGGTCATAGAGATGAACCATTAAAATCAATCTGACTTCATATAAGGAAATGATCATTTTAAAATATTCTTTTCAGTCTTAAAAAAAAAGTGTTTTCACCTAAGCAAAGGTGGTTGTTGTTACGTTCTGTGAGTCAGTCTAATTCATAAGGACACTATGTACAACAAAACAAAACATTACCTGACCCTGTGCCATACCTGGCACTATTGTCAGCACTTCTCTGCTATTCATAGGATTTTCAATGGCAGATTGTTTGGGCATTGTTTTGGGAGTGAGTTTCCATGTCCTACCCCATTTTTTCACTGCTGAGGATCAAATCCAAGAACTCAGAAAGAACAGAGTTTGGAGATGTGCTCTACCAACTGAGCTAAACTCCAACCCCCTTTAAGCAGAGGGGGAAATTATATACTTATTTGAATTTTCTTTCTAAATCAGATCCTAGGTATCAAAGGTTTGGAGAAGGATGTGGCAGTTCACTCCTGAAAACAATCCCAAAACTATCAGCCACTTAAAACTCTAGGAGGGTGGCTATGAGTAGGTGGCAACCAACAGCAACAGATATCAAAGGGTCATTTATATGTAGAAACCCAACATGAAAGAATGTGGTTCTGGGAATAAGGAAATCAGTTAGGTTTATCTGTTTTGTATATCTACTTGTTTACTAAATATATAATCATCTTTAAATTTCTTCATTAATCAGGCTATACACCTTTAAAATGACTGAAACATGCACTAAGTCTAGACATGTACCTTTATTAAAAAGGCATGACATGAACAAAACTTCCTCTATTATCTAACATTTCTATCTTATTCATAAAGATTTAAGATTCAAAATATTACTACTGGGATCTAGACTAATCGAAAGAAATACACATGCAATTATTTTTAAAAACACAAATGAAATACTATAATGAAGAGGAATTTTGTTTAAAGAAATATAGAACTCATATTGTCTATCCCCAAGAATAAAAAACTAAATTATTTTTCTGTCAGTACTAATATAGGAAATGTGGTCCATTGCTTCTAAATGCCTTAGTATTTTGCAGCTGTTATCGAATATGTGATCATTTCTCCTGGAGAAAAGTGTTCACTTAACTTATAGCCTCAAAATTATGTAAGTCATGGCTGATAGTCATGATGAGATGCAGATAAATAACTTGACATATAAAATAGCAATTTGTTAAAAATATGAACTAAATGTCATTCTTTTTCAAATTCAGAAACTTTATAAAATATTTTATTCACTTCCTTAACTTTTTTTTATACTTAGTAGGTACAGATTTGCCTGCCAGCCAGCCTATAGTTCTTCTTTCAGCCATGATATATTGTCATGCAAATACATAGTATTACTTTTCCCATTGTTATTTCTTACTATAAAACAGAATAAAATAATGTTTATGTACAAGAACTAGTGCCTTAGAGAAGCCTGGTTTCAAATCCTAACTTCTCCATTTAATTAACTGTACAATGTGGAAAACATTATTTAATTTCTGTGAGCATTAATTTCCTTGTTATGTAAAATGGGACTAATTAAAAATACTTGAGAGGTTAGTAAAAATTAATAACTAGGCCTACTGTGGTGGCACACAGCTGTTATCACAGCACTTAAGGATTGAGACAGGAGATCGCAAGTTTGAGGTAAACAGCATGGGCAACAATTGTTCTAGAACGATTTTTCTAACTTATGAAATGGTGTATTGCTAAAAGTAATCCACAAAATCAGTATCTTCCTTCTGACATGACTCTCTATGGATTCATATTCTAATAGGAAAAATAAACTCTTATAGCTCAGATTGCATTTACATTTTTATTCATACAGTCAATAAACATTATTGGATATCTAACCTCATATACTTTTTCCTTCAACTCTCTAACACCCTAGATAAATTATTTTTCATGTTGCTCCTCAAACTCACAGAATCTCCAATTTTTTGTGCATTCAACAAATGAAAAGTAAAATACTTCTCTCTCTCTTTTTTTTTTCTTTTTTTTTTTTTTTTGTAGTACTAAGGGTTGAACCCAGGGCCTTGCACTTGCATACTTTGCAGGTGCTGACCCACTGAGCTGCACCCTCAGCCCAATTTTTCACTCTTTTGAAACAGAGTCTCACTAAATTATTCAGACTGCCTCTGGGCTTGAACTTGCGATCCTCCTACCTCTGCCTCCAGAATCACTGTGATTATAGGCGTGCACCACCACTCTTGGCTAAAAATGTAGAGTATTTCTAATGATCTTTCCAAACAGGAGATTGTATTTTCAGTATTATAATAAATACAATAGAGGAGCACAATGTACACATAGGTAGGAGACTTGTCATTTTGGGTATAACTTGTGACCTGGTCAATAGACTGCAACATAGAAACAGTAAACACTCAGTCCTGGATTAGTGCAGCATCTAAGTCACCATAATGAGCCTGTGGAAATAATTCCTGGATTCTTGATATCTAAATATGCTTATAAGGAACATACAGAATGGTGCCCAGTACTCAGCAACATAAGTTAAGGGGGGAACATTGCCAATGAAGGTGTAACTTCTCAGAGGGAGAAAGTTCAGGCTTTGAGGACAAAGTGGCATGCAACACAGCAATAATTCATTACATTGAATAGGTAACTTATAATTTAGCCATCTATCCCCAACTTGCTTAATGCAAAACCTTCATTAACAAATAAATTTACTCCATTTGCAAAGGACTGGTCTCAGGAGATGGGCATTTAAGCTGTCATATGAGTCTAAGGGTCCCATGTATTATTTACTCAACTACAAGCAACTTGGGAAAACAGGAGAATCAACACTAAAGATATTTTGTTCTAAAATTGTCTGCCTCAATAATTTTAGAAAGAGGTTTGGCACTTTCCAAGTACTCTATTAAAAATGTTCTTTTTCAAAATAAGATCACATCATCATTGGCAAATAGACTTCCACTCACATGCCAATTTCAAATAATGAGTAGAAGCTGCTGGAGGATTATGAGATGGTGTTCAGATCTATCAGAAATAGAACAATCACTCAGAAGAATGATGGTATGTCCTTTGGGTCAGGACAGTGGCTACATTATGTTAATCCTTCCTGGGGGTAATACTATCATTGTTATTGTTGGGTGCCATCAAGTCATATCTGACTCACAGTGACCCTATGTACAACAGAATGAAACACTACCCAAGACTGCCATGCAATGATCTTTTAATGTTTGATTAAGCCTAATGTTGCAGACACTATGCTTCTTTACATTTTGAGTCATTCCACATTAGCAGCAGGAGGTCACAGAGGATTTACTACATTCCCATCATTCAGATTGACTGTATTTTGAGGAAGAAACTCTTCTTCGGTCTTTCTTGAATGCCTTTGAGCCCTGGGGACTTATTTTCGAGCACTATATTGGACAGTGCTTCTTTGCTATTCATAGGGTTTTCAATGGTTAATTGATTCTGGAGTGGGCTTCTATGTCCCTCTTCCAAGTCTGTCTTAGCCTGGATGCTCAGCTGAAACATGTATACCATGGATGTTTCTGCTGGTATCTGAAAACCTTGGTGGGATAGCTTTCAGCATCATAGCAACACACTACCCCTCACAGCAAGACAAGCTGACAGAGATATGGGGGAGAGGGCACTCTCACATCATATTATAATTACCTATCTATATGCCTGTCATTCTATGAATGTAATTTTCTTCAGGAGAGGGATTGCATTTTATTTCTCTCTATATTGTCAATAGCCAACATATAGCCAGGCTGACCATAATTATTTAATAGCCATTTGCTAAATGACTGGAGGCAAGGAAGCAAGTAGTCATCTGGAAAGATTTCTGTTCTTTAGTAAAGTAAAATCAAGTATCTCTATATGGGATGACAAAATTTCATCCCACACTTTTTTTTTCAGTACTGGAGGTTGAACCCAGAGCCTCAGGCTTGCATGCTTTGCAAGTGCTGGACCATTGAGTGGCATGTCAAGGCCCTCCCCCCTTTTTTGTTGTACTTTTTGAGACAGGTTCTCGCGAAATTATGCAGACTGCCTCTGGTCTCAAACTTGCAATGCCTCTGCCTCCCTAGTCACTGGGATTACAGGCGTGCACCACTGTGACCGGCTCATCCCACATTCTTTTCATTGGGCAAATCAATCTAGTAATCAGCCTCCAAAGAACAAAAAGATATTTGATTTTTTATTCCACAATATTTTTTCTAACTAATCTCTTGTGAATTCCTACAGCAAAACAATTACATATACATTAATTAAGCCAGTTTCAAAAGAGGGCAGAGAAATAGGGACATCATTGTTGATGTCAGGTGGATATTAGCTGAAAGCAGATAATATCAGAAAGATGTCTATATATAATTTATTGACTACACAAAGGCATTTGACTGTGTGGATCATAACAAATTATGGATAACACTTTGGAAAATGGGAATACCAGAGCACACAATTGTACTCATGAGGAATCTGTACTTGAACCAGGAGGCTGTTGTTCAAATAGAACAAGGAAACATTGTGTAGCTTAAAGTTGAGAAAGGTGTACCTCAGGGCTGTATACTTTTACCATATCTCTTCAATTTATATGCTGAGCAAATAATCCAAGAAGCTGGACTTTATGAAGAAGAATGCAGCATCAGGATTGGAGGAAAGCTCATTAACAACCTGTGTTATGCAGATGACACAACTCTGCTTGCTGAAAATGAAGAGGATTTAAAACATTTACTGACGAAGACCAAAGATCATAGCCTTCAGTATGGATTGTGACTGAACATCAACAAAACAAAAATTCTTACAACTGGGTCAGTATGCAACTTCACAATAAATGGAGAAAAGGTTGAGGGTGTCCATGATTTTGCTTTGCTTAGCTCTAAAATCAACATCCATGGAAGCAGCAGTCAAGAAATAAAATGATTCATTGCTTTGGGAAAGGCTGTGGCAAAAGATCTCTTTAGAGTATTGAAAAGTAAAGATGTCACATTGAAAATGAAGACTTGACTCATGCCGTAAGTATTTTCAGTCACATCACATGGCTATGAAAGCTGGACATTCAACAAGGGAGATAGGAGAAAGATTGATACTTTTGAAATATGGTGCTGGAGATGATTGTTGAATAAACCATGGACTGCCAAAAGAACCAACAGGTCTGTACTAGAAGAAGTGCAACCAGAGTGCTCCTTGGAAGCAAGGATGGTTAGACTGTGTCTTAAATATTTCAGATGTAGTCAGGAGGGACCAATCCCTGGAGAAAGACATCATGTTTGGGAGAGTGTCAGGTCAATGCAAAAGAGGAAAACCCTCCTCCAGATGGATTGACACAGTGTCTGCAACAATGGGCTTAAACATAAATAAGATCGTGTGTTGGAATAAAATCAGGAAGTGTTTTGATCTACTGTACATAGGGTCACTATGAGTTGGACTTGACAGCACTTAACAACAACAACAATGTAGTCAGGCTGGGTGCCTATCAAGAGATGAATGGACAAAGAAAGTTACAAACACACACACACACACACACACACACACAAAGTGCCAAAAATATACACATCTTGGGACAAAAACTTTCCATTTTGCTTCTTTAAGAATGTATCACATTCATGTTCTGATGTGATAATAGGAGTATAATACAGAACTTCATACTACACATTACTACTGTAATTCAATTCAACCTTCAAAAAATAATACATAGATAATGTCTTTTATAATGTGTATACATTTTTAGCACCCCTGGTATACACACACACAAATATACATGAATATATATAATATATATTATATATGTATATATGTGTATATAGATACACATACACGTACATATATATCTTTATATATGTACATATATTATATAATATATATTACATATATATATATATATTTCCCATCTTTTCTCCCTTTTTACTTACTATTATCCTATAAATACTTCTGCTTTTAATTTTGGAAACCTCTTCCAATCTTCAATGTATCAATAATTTAATGACTGAATTAGTTGTTTTGAAGTAAATATATATGTAATTAAAAATATATTGTCACATCAAGCCGGGCATGGTGGTGCACGCCTGTAATCCCAGTGGCTCAGGAGGCTGATGCAAGAGGATCACAAGTTCGACAGCAGAGGCAGTCTTTGTAATTTAGAGAGACCCTGTCTCAAAAAAAGTAAAAAAAAAAAAAAAAAATGGGCTGGGGTGCAGCTCAGTGGTCCAGCACTTGCAAAGCATGCAAGCACGTGGCCCTGGGTTCAACCCCCCAGTACCACACACACACACACACAAATAATAAAATAAAATAAAATAAAAATAAAATATAGGCAAGTCACTTCAGTGTTTAAAATTTATCTTTCTAAATTATTTATCATATAATTTAAAATGCAAAAGTGAATAAATTTCTGGTAAATAAACCAGACTCTTTATCTTTACTTCATTTTCCAAATAACTTCATATTTTTTTCATTTACAAATTACATTATTATGAAAAAAAGGTGTACATCATGTATAGTCATTTGTACTTTGTTAACAATTTCAAATGAAGAAATTAGAGTATAAGAACATGTGTGAATGCTTTGGAGGTTTGTTAAAGTAACTCTTATCTCCATGATTGTGCATAATTAAGACTTGTTATTTTCATAATGAGATTGAAATAATTAGCTGAAAGCTAAGAGAGCTCTTGGTTCGTAGACAACCACAGCAATGTCTAAATCAGGTTGTTTTCCCATCAAACACTTATTTATTGAGTATTGAGTATCTATTACAAGAAAATCATTTGAGTGATATATATATATATATATATATATATATATATATATATATATATATATTAACTTATCTTCATAAAGATTTTTCTATTCCATTTGAGGAAATGGAATTTAGGAAAGAAAGAAAATAATATAGGATCATAAAATGTGAGCCACTACCCTACTTGTGGTATAGCCTGTAAACATTGGAGTCACCCTGGATAAAATCCATACCTTTATGTACCCTGAAACTTATTCAATCAGTGTCTGGTATTTAATAACTCCTTCTTCAAAATATTTCCTTAATGTATTCCCTACGCCTGACTGGTTATCACCAATCTCAATTTTATACCTAGAAACTTGTTTCAGGATTATTTCTTGCACAACCTCTAATCCCTCCAGCTCATTTCCACAGCAGGAGTGATGGTATTAGAAATTGAATTTGGTCCTATCCTTATTTTGCTAAAATTCCATAAAAAACCTTCAATTTCTTTGTTGGAAACATAAACATTCCTTTGCCATCAATGAGCATTATCCTGTGTAACACTCATACTTCTTCCTTGAAGTTCAGTTGCTTTATTTTTGTAGTCTTTACAAATATATTTCTTGAAAGAAGGAACATTGACATTTACTTTCTTACATTATTCTCAGAAGTTGAAAAAATATCTAGTACCTGATAGGTGTCCAGGAGTTGCTAAAGTTAAAAAAATAAATTTAAAAAAGAAAGTCCAAGACAAAAGTAAAAATATAGAAATAAAGGAAACCTATACTCTTGCTTTACCATATTCCAGCCATTATATCTACATTACTTGTGTTAACTTTACCAATATTTCTGTAAAGTTAGATAATCAGAATACTTAAGAAGTGCTGTTTTATTTTCATTTCATTTACATCAAGATATTTTTTAAAATTCACTTGAGATATTCTCTCTGACCTATTTGTTATGCAGACATTTGTTACTTAATATCTGTCTTTTTGGATTTTCTATTTCTTTTTATATAATTAACTTCTAATTTAATCAAACTTTAGTCTAAGAACAGTAACCTTATGAATTCTATTATTTTAATATGTTAAGAAGTGTTTTGTCCCACTCTGTGGGTGACAATTTGTATTCCACTATTATTTGACATTGTAGTCTATAAATGTTGTTTATTTCCATCAATTGATATTGTTGTTAAGCTCTGCAATGTCCTCACTGATTTTTTAACTGCTGGACCTACCATTTTCTGATAGAGTGGCTTGAAGTTTCCAACACTAACAGATGTTCATACAATTTGACTTTTCACTTCTATCAGTTTCAGGCTCAGGCATTTTGGTGCTCTGCTGTTATATGTATGCACCTTAAGGATAGTTATGTCTTCTGTGAGAAATAACACTCTTATCAAAGTAACCCCCTTCTTTATCACTGATCACTGTCTGCTAGCATTTTTTTCAAATTAAATTCGTTATTACATTGTTTTTATACCCATGATTTCAAGTGAACTGATTTTGATGTGATGTAAAAAACACATGAATAACATTGATAAACTTTCCTTATATGAGATGTCTTTTGTTTAGTAACAACTTTTAGTTGTTTAAATGTCCTTTCATTTTCAGTGACAGCTATTACTTGTTTACATGTCTTTCAGTTTGCCGTACTGTGGGGGCCTCTGTGTTGCGATGAGGCTGAGAGCTATGCCACTGGTACCTCAAATATGAGCAAGGTTACCCATGGTGGACAGGTTTTCAGCTGAGCTTCCAGACTATGACAGACTAGGGAGTAGGACCTGGTGAATCACTCCCAAAACAACTACCCATCGAAAATCCTATGAATAGCAAAGAAATCCTGTCAGATATAATGCCGGAAAATGAGGGCCCCAGGTTGGAAGGCACTCAAAAGACTACTGGGGATGAGTTGCCTACTCAAAGTAGAGTCTACCATGAAGACAGAAATGGAGTAAAGCCCCAGGGACCTCCATTTGCTGATGTGACACGACTCAAAATTAGGAGAAACAACTGTAAAAAACCATTAATAACTGGAACATGGAATTTAGGTAGTATGAATCTAGGAAAATTAGAAATCATTAAAAGGGAAATGGAGCACATAAACATTGACATTCTAGGCATCAGTGAGCTAAAATGGACCGGCATAGGCCATTTTGAGTCAGACAATCATATGGTCTACTATGCTAGGAATGATAAACTAAAGAGAAATGGGGTTGTATTCATCATCATAAAAGACATTTCAAGATCTGTCATGAAATACAATGTTGACAGTGATAGAATAATATCCATACGCCTACAAGGAAGGCCAGTTGATATGACTATTATTCAAATTTATGCACCCACCACTAAGGCCACAAATGAAGAAAGGGAAAACTTCTATCAGCTTCTGCAATCTGAAATAGATCAAACATGTAATCAAGACATACTGATAATCACTGGTGACTCGAATGCAAAGGTTGGAAACAAAGAAGAAGGCTTGGTAGTTGGAAAATATGGTCTTGGTGACAGAAATGAAGCTGGAGATAGCATGATAGAATTTTGTCAGACCAATGACCTTTTCATGACGAATACATTTTTTCAACAACATAAGTGGAGACTATACACATGGACTTCACCAGATGGAATCAAATTGACTACATATTTGGAAAGAGATGATGGAAAAGCTCTATACAAAATATCAAAACAAAACAAGGTGGTGACTGTGTATCAGACAATCAACTTCTCATATGCAAGTTCAAACTGAAGCTGAAGAAAATTAGAACAAATATATGAGAGCCACAGTATGACCTTGAGTATATCCCACCTGAGTTCAGAGACCACCTCTAAAATAGGTTTAATGCATTAGACATAAATGATAGAAGACAAGAAGAATTGTGGCATGACATAAAAGATATCATTCAAGAAGGAAGCAAAAAATTCTTAAAAAGACAAGAAAAAAAGAAAAGACCAAATTCATGTCAAAAGAGACAGTAGAACTTGCCCTTGAACATCGAGCAGCTAAAGTAAAAGGAAGACATGATCAAGTTAAGGAACTAAATAGAAGATTTCAGGAGGCGGCTCGAGAAGGCAAAAACAAATATTATAATGACATGTGCAAAGAGCTGGAGGCAGAAAACCAAAAGGGAAGAACACACTCCGTGTTTCTCAAGTTTAAGGAAGTAAAGAAAAATTCAAGCCTCAAGTGGCAGTAGTGAAAGGTTCTATAGGGAAAATATTAAATGATGCAGGATACATCAAAAGAAGATAGGAAGAATACACAGAGTCATTATACAAGAAAGAATTGGTAGATGGCCAACTATTCCAAGAGGTTGCATATAAAGAGGAACCAATGGTGTTGAAGGATGAAGTGGAAGCTGCCTTGAAAGAACTGGCGAAACACAAGGCTCCAGGAATTGATGGGATACCAATAGAGATGTTTCAACAAACAGATGCAGCACTGGAGGTGTTAACATGTTTGTGCCAAGAGGTTTGGAAAACAGCTACTTGGCCAACTGACTGATCCATATTTGTGCCTATTCCCAAAAAAGGGGATCCGACTGAATGTGCAAACTATTGAACAATATCATTTATATCGCATGCAAGCAAATTCTACTAAAGATCATTCAGAAGTGCCTGCAGCAGTATATAGACAGGGAATTACCAGAAAATCATGCAGGATTCCGAAGAGGGTGGTAAACCAGGGACATCATTGCTGATGTCAGGTGGATATTAGCTGAAAGCAGAGAATATCAGGAAGATGTCTATCTATGTTTTATTGACTATGCAAAGGCATTTGATTGTGTGGATCATAACAAATTATGAATAACACTTCATAAAATGGGAATACCAGAACACCTAATTGTGCTCATGAGAAATCTGTACATGAACCAGGAGGCAGTTGTTCAAATAGAACAAGGAAAAGCTGAGTGGTTTAAAGTTTAGAAAGATGTGTGTCAGGGCTGTATACTTTCACCCTATCTCTTAAATTTATATGCTGAGCAAATAACCTGAGAAGCTGGACTTTATGAGGAAGAACACGTCATCAAGATTGGAGGAAGACTCATTAACAACCTGCGTTATGTAGATGACACCACTTTGCTTGCTGAAAATGAAGAGGATTTAACACATTTACTGATGACGATCAAAGATCATAGCCTTCAATATGGGTTACGACTAAACATCAACAAAACAAAAATCCTTACAGCTGGGTCAGCACGCAACTTCACAATCAATGGAGAAAAGATTGAGGTTGTCCAAGATTTTGCTTTGCTTGGCTCTATAGTCAACACCTGTGGAAGTAGCAGTCAAGAAATCAAAAGACCCATTGCTCTAGGAAAAGCTATGGCAAAAGATCCCTTTAGAGTATTGAAAAGCAAAGAAGTCACATTGAAGAAGAACGTGTATCTGACTCATGCCGTGGTATTTTCAGTCTCATCATATGGTTGTGAAAGCTGGACATTGAACAAGGGAGACAGAAAAAGAATTGATGCTTTTGAATTTTGGTGCTGTAGACGTCTGTTGAATATACCATGGACTGCCAAAAGAACCAATAAATCTGTCCTAGAAGAAGTGCAACCAGAGTGCTCCTTGGAAGTAAGAATGGCCAGACTGTGTCTTACATATTTCGGACATGTAGTCAGGAGAGATCAATCCCTGGAGAAGGACATCATGTTTGGGAGAGTGGCAGGTCAACACAGAAGAGGAAAACCCTCCACCAGATGTATTGACACAGTGTCTGCAACAATGGGCTTCAACATAAATAAGATTGCTTGCCTGGCACAGAATCGGCAAGTGTTTGGATCTGCTGTACATAGGGTCACTGTGAGTTGGACTTGACTCTATGACACCTAACAACAACAACAACATTACTTGTTTACTCATCAACTTTCCCTGCTTACAGTGTGGTGTTGAAGGCCATGATTATGTCTAATGCATTATATGTCAGTCATCCAAGTTATCTGACACATGAAATTTGCTTGCAAACTCTTTATTGGCTACTGTTCAATGCCCATGCTGGGTGGCACCTCCCTGCCTAAACTCTAACCCTGTTTGGTCAATATTTAATATAAGTTATTGAATACATTGGTTTCTTAATCTGTAAGAAGAGGATATAATAATATTAATATCTACTTTGTAGGGCCTTTGAGCCTAAAACAGAAAAAGTGCTTAATAATGTAAAAAAAGAAACATGAAGCAAGTTCTGCATCTTAACCCTCATTGTGCACCAGTCTCTAGCACAGAACCTGTCACCTAAATTTTCATCTAATATTTGTCTATGTAGTAAATGAATAGGTGAAATAGGGAGGGAAATTCTTTGATTGAATAGTGAAATCATTTATACATTCTTTTACTGTTGCTATTTTATTTACTGTTATTTTCTGTTATTTTAATGTTAAAATCTCTGTGCTGAGTCTTCTGTTAAATATGTCTATAAAGAGAAAAAAGAGTCAAGGGGCTCTATGCTCAAGGATTTAAGAGCAGTGAAGAACATGATAAAATAAAAAGTGAATGTTTAGTGAGATGAACTTTTTGATAAATAAAGGCACCAGAATTTATCAAAGCTCAAGGCAAGAGAAATAACTGAGCCCAGAGGGGAGCAACTACAGATGATGTCTGCTCTGAATGTTGAGATTCAAGTAGTTAGATATGGTCCATGATGAGAGAGGGAAGAGAGGAGGAGAAAAAGTTTTGGATCTTGAGAGAAACAGTGAAGTTATATTGAGTATGAGGTGACATTTGGGGATCCATGTGAGGGCACACGAAGCATTTTTGACATGTCATTCTGACTGGCATAAAAAACTTATGGCACCTGCATCTTACAAATTGTAGAATTTTTTTCTGCAAGTAAACCCAACTTATGGACAATAATAACTACCTTTCTTACATTTCTTTGGATGTATATTTTTTGGTGGGCCTGGGGTTTAGCTCAGTTGGTAGATTGCCGTGCTGCACTCTCTGAGGCCCTCAGTTGGATCCCCAGCACCACAAAAATGGGAGAAGGATCTAGCAATACACTAGCAATCCCAGAACAATCAGCCAATGAAAACCCTATGAAGGTTGCTAGGAGTTGCACCCAACTCAATGGCACCTATCAACAACAACATATTCTTTGGTTACCTGATTATAGAACAGCAGGTTTGTAACAATTTTATAGAAAGAACAGAAAATATAACTGAGACTTTCCTTTAATACATTTGGCTGAAATATAATTCTATTATAATAGCTTAGGTTTCTTTTAGTCCAAATTCTCATTCATAACCTTTAACTTAACATGCATATTTTCCTATGCGTAGTTTGTTTTTGTTTTTGTTTTATTTTAATTCAGGTCATGATCATGATTCTTGCCAGGAACAAATCTTAAAATAATTCCAACCATTTACCTTCTTTGCCTTGGACCACTAATCTCAGCTGGAATCATTTGTCTCTTCTCTCCATAGGTTCTCGAATAAGGGAAGTATAGAGAAGATACCTCTGAATTTTGTGTCTCTATGTTTCCTGAGTAAGAAATAGTGATTCATCTTTTTCTAGTTTATTGTTTGGATTCCAAGACAGGATTTGAGGAGATTCAAAAAACAGGAGTTTGCCAAGCATTGGAGGCTTGCAAAGGTTTTATGAGGTATAACCATGAGTTGTCCCCATGGCTACCTCTATCATCTCTAGGAGAGTAAAGATTCAGCCCAAGCTAGGGCAGCAATCCATGACTGTGGCCTATAACAGGAGCTATTAATACCCTATCCATACCTGCAGTAATACATGTAGAGCTTTAGAATCTATACTCAGAAGAAACAGAATCTAAAGCTGAAGATTCATTAAGTCTCTTTCTCTGTTTTGAGGCTTCGATAATATAGTACTATTTCCCAGGTGCACTGCGAATAGTATAAGATATAATTTCTGTCTTGGGGAACCTGCTATTGTTGTTGCCAAAATCCAAGGTACATTTGCTACTTACATATGTAATAACAATTTTTTGCGATACTGTGGAGTTGAATCCAGGGCCTCACACATGTTTTTTTTCCAAGTGTTAAAATGCTGAGCTGTACCCCTAGTCCATTTTTTACTTTTCATTTTGTGCCAGAGTCTTACTAAGTTATGCGGGCTACCTTTGGCCTCAAACTTGTAATCCTCTGGTCCCTGCCTCCCAAGTCACTGGGATTAAAGTTGTGAGCCACTGCGTCTGGAAATTTTATAGCAAAATTTGATTTTGACTAGGTATCAAGTCATAAATGGTAAATGCAATAATCAATACTGTAGAAAGAAAATGATCAGTCAGTATTGATTATTGTGTGGTCAGAGAAGTCTTCATGGGAACAATGAGGCTTCAATAATATTTTGAACCAGAAAGAGAACTCATAAGAATGTAGAGGCAAGAAATCATTAGAACTATGAAAAGCCATGTGAGCAAAAACTACAAGTATCAAATCAGAACATAAGGTAATATTCTAAGGACACTGCTGAAAAATGGCCATGTGAATGTTATTCACATAGGATTTATGAAGAAATTCTTCTCTTCCAGAGTCACACTTAAAATAATTCACTAAAATTTTATCTTCATGCAAAGTAGACACAAAAACACAGACACACACACACAGATACACACAAACATTTATACTTATCAATAGTAAGTCTAGCATATACTGATTTATAGGAGAAGAAAAAAGTACAAAGTCAAGCATCTCTGAAATAAATACACCCAGTTATGTTAACTATGAAAGTTATCACTTTTTCAGTGGGTGGGATTTGTAGCTTCAATACTCTAGAATATCCTATAAAGGAGAGAATTTTACACATTCCTTGTGAGAGCCAATCAATAAAGAAACCAAAAAACTATTAAGTGTTTCTCCTTGGATCTGAACTGGATTTTGAAATAAAATGCTTGTGCTGCATAACCATGTTATCTCTATTTCCAAGCTGTTCACAAACAGTGGGCTGGTTGATGTGGATTTGCATATCCAGTGCAATCATATTGAAACAGGAAAAATACTTAGCTATTCAAATAGGTAGTGACAATTTTTCATCAAAATACAATTTCACTATACAGAAAAAGAGAATGTAAGAGGCTTCTTGGAAAAGAAATAGCAGTTAATACTGACATAAGCTTTGTTCTCCAAACACTTCAAAATTCCAGCATCCAAATCCCATCGCATCATCCAAGACTTCATTAGTAAGACTGAGTTTTTCCTCCATTCACTGGATTTAAATTTGTGAACTTTTAAGTAGAAACTGTTGTCTATCTTAAAAGGAAATAACTTATGGTTGTATTACTATACATCTTAAACTTTTTCCTTAAGAGCTTAAATGGCCAAGATGGGATTGCTTCTGAGATCTATGTAATATATCCACGTGAATTAAATAGTAGTTACTATTTTGCCCAGCCTGCAGCTGTAGCCCTGTGGCATCCGATCCCATCAGATCTCAGAAGCTAAGCAGGGTCGGGCCTGGTTAGTACCTGGATGGGAGACCGCCTCGGAACACCAGAAGCTGTAGGCTGGGAGAAGGACCGGGCAACCCCCTCCCAAAAGTCAATCTGCCATTGAAAACCCTATGAATGGCAGAGAAGCACTGACAATAGTGTTTCCCCTGTTGTACAGAGGGTGGCTATGAGTCGGATACCGACTCGACGGCACCTAACAACAGCAACAACAACAATTTTGCCTATTTCACTTCACTTTCTGTGACTTGCCAACCCACAAGGAGGTCTGTATATATTACTAAAATAATCTATTAAAATTCACTTTCACTTTCAAAGGAAAATATCAATATTTAACATTAAATACTAACTTTTCTGATATAACCACTTCCTCTTAAATACACATCTCTTTTAAAAAGACATATCTTCCATGTAAACTTTCTGCTTACAAAATTAGTAACTGAAACTGAGGATGTAGCTCAGCAGAGTGTTTGTCTGGCGAATATCTGGTCCTGAGTTGAATCACCACCACCATCATCATCATCATCATCATGTTTATTGTTTATCATGTTTGATAATTTACTAAGCATTTTATAGATATTACAACAATCTTACAGGCTATAAATTATTATTATTTGTGTTTTATAGGGAAACTGAGATACACAGAGCTTTAGAAAAGCAAACCCAGCCGATATGACTACAGAGACTATATCATCAGCCATTAAGCTACTGCCCCCCATTACAAAGTATACAGAAAGTGTATTTCACAGAATCAGAGTAAATGTTAATTGACTTGAAGTGCTGAGTTTAGTAAAGATTCTCTAGCTCAAGACAATAAGAAAAATGAGAGAAAAATGTAATTCTAACCATAACCTCATTCCCCTTATTCACTACTGCAAGTTTAAGATTTATCTAATCCATATTTATTGAATGTCTAATATGTGCATATCATCTTGTATTAAGGAACTATGATACCATGACTATAGAAATAAAGAGGATTGGGAAACATAAGTAGTCCCAGGAGTTAATTCTGAACTGGATAAAACTTCTCTGGAATTACTTAAACAATTCTCAGTGTATATAGACACATGTGCTTTTCAGATTCTGAGGTTCATAGTTTTCTTTATAAATTTCACTGACAACTCCAATTGTTAATTACCACTGTCTTAAGCAAATTAACCAAGGAAGGTCACTTTTGATCTAGACCACTTAGGACTTCCAGACAACGTGAATCCTCACTCCTTATATATCAGATGACTTAAATCAAATCTAAGATTCATGTGGGAGCAGGAGATTCAAGTTGTACCATGTTGAATAGTATGATTTTTTCCAGAGTCCATGTTTTATGCCTATAGCTATACCACCCTGGTGCCTGATCTCATCAGATCTCAGAAGCTAAGCAGGTTTAGGCCATATTAGTACTTGGATATGAGACAGCCTGGGAATACCAGGTGGTGTAGGCTTGGAGAAAGGACCAGGCATCCCATTCCCAAAATAATCAGCCAGTGAAAACCCTATGAATAGCAGAGGTGCACTGACAATAGTGCCAGACATGGCATAGTTTCAGGGAGTATATCATGTGTTGTACATAGAGTCACTCACTATGAGTCAGACCTAACTTGAGGGCACATAAAAACAACCACCATATTGGACAAAAGAGAATAACAGAAATTGATTCCAGCCACCTTTATTATTCTTTTCACCATGAAGACCTATCATACCCTCATCTAGTCCCAGGAAAGATGGAGTGACAAGAAAACCAATGGCATCAGCAGAGATTGTTTTATTCATTATTTGTTTTTTAACCTTTATGTCAGAGATCAGATCAGAGTCAAATTATCTCCTCTGGAAGATCAATGTTAAAGATCAATTGATTGTGTCAGTTTACCATTGTGTTCTTTAAAATTAAATACTTGTTTTTCAACTCTATGGACCAGGATAACAAAGAAAATGTATATAAAAATTCTATAATGAAAAAAATAATCAAAATTATTTCTTAATTCATCATTATTATGGCATTTATTTTGTATGTTGGTCATATGTGGGTAAATAATTTTTAAATGGAAAAATTGCTTGTACCTTAGAGCTTAGTCTCAACCTGCATCCTTAGTGGATGGATGAGGAATAACTGGATGATACTGTTTTAAACTAGGCTGTGCAGATTTCATTCTGTCTATGTGTGTTAACCTACCTCACTCTCCTTTTCCTCCTGCCTCTTTATGTCAAAATAAACAGAAACTCAAAAGTGCTCATATGAGGCTTAGCATAGAAACATTCAAATCAGTTTTGAAGTACATCTATTATGTTCATCCTTTGCCTTTTCTTAATGGAAAGATTGAAATCAAAACTTGAAGGCATTATTGGGTTACTCAAAATACATACTCAAAACAAATGGTCATGGATATTTTTTGTTGTTTGTCAAATTCTGATTGTATCTATCATGAAACGTTTCAATAAATGAGGACATTTGAAGAGGTTTAACAGATATTCGGTATTGCTTTTCCTGAAAAAGTACCCTTATATATGCCTTCCTCTAATTTATAGTTATATTAAAAAGCAAAACCTTATATGAGACAGCTACCATTTAAAAGTCTTTAACAGCTCTCTTGAGTCTGCAGGAAATTCTCCAAACTCTTGTAACTAACAAAAAGTCCTAACTGCCTTGTCTTAGAAGATCCCCTAAGAGCTCTACTCTGGCTCCATCTTTACTTCAGGGATGAGTGCCCTGTGTGATCAAGAGGAGAGAGCAGCTGGGACCCCTCCAGACCTCTCTCAAGGAGCCTAGAGTAATCTAATTGTCCAAATGAATGCCCCTGAATCTATGTCTAGGGCCTGTAAATGACCTCTTTCCAAGTTCCCTGCTCCCCAAAGTAAAATGTGTCATTGAAGTGGGTCTCAACCTCCTGAATCACTGGGATTGCAGGCATGTGCTACAGCACCAGGTTTAGGGATTTTTTATTTATTTATTTTTTATTTATTTATTTATTTTTGCCAAAGTTAACAGAGAAGCAGATGCTGCATCTTTAATCTGTTATACGATTAACGAGAAAGAAATTACTTCTCCATTTCTCTTCTTCCATCAAAATTTTGCAAACTACCTCACACTATTCATTTTTTTTTACAATAATAACATTTTACATAGCATAGTATTGCTATTGAGTTTTACATCACAGTGCCTTGTGGCTTTGAATACCCCTCCACATTGCCATGCATCTTTTCAGGGTGTGTTTTTTCTCAGTACTTGGAGGTTGAACCTAGGGTCTCGCACTTCCTAGGCAAGCACTCCACCACTGAGCTGTACCTCTGGTCCTTTTTTAATTTTTAATTTTGGCACAATGTCTTGCTAAATTGCACAGGCTGCCTCTGGAGTCAAATTCATGATCCTTCTGCTTCTGCCTCCTTAGTCACAGGGATTACTGATGTGTACAGCAGTGCCCAGCTCTTGAAGCTGTCTGTTAACACAGCAGTGATAGGAGAGCATTTAGAGGAGCTACTGTTTATCCATATAACAAGCTGGCCTTTGGAGAGCTATACAAGTAATACTTTGATCTCGCTTTTCAGAAAATTGCTTTAACTAAACTAGCTGAAGTTTCTCATAAGAAACATGGATCACTCATTGATGTGTTGAATTTATGATGTATGTACTTAAATACAGTACACAATGCTCCTTAACAGGGTACTCTCAGGGAAATATTCCTCAGGTCTCAACATCAGGAAACTTTGTCCTCCTCTTACTTACATTGAGGTCATTTAAAAAAAAAATTACTCTTTTCTATTGCCAACAACAAAAAAGCCACATTCTTTAGCATATATTAATTATGCAGGCCTTGCACTGATATCAAGTTTTTTTTATTTATTTATTTATTTATTTATTTATTTATTTATTTTGTGGTACTCAGGAGTTGAACCCAGGGCTTCGTGCACACTTTGCAAGCCCTCTGCCACTGACCTGAACCATCAGCCCATTTAAATTTGTTTTCCTTTGGACAGGGTCTTGCTAAGTTGCTTAGGCTGCCTCTGGGCTCGAAGAACCTGTGATCCTCCAGCCTCTGCCTCTTGAGTTACTGAGATAACAAGTGTACACCACCAGGCCCAGCACCATCAAATTATTTTTAACATAAAATGTCTTATGTGTTTTACATGGATTGGTACCTAGCAACATCATATATCATATATATATATATATATATATATATATATATATATACACACACACACACATATATATGTGCACACACTCACACATATATATATACACACACACACATATATATATATACATTATGCTGGGATTTAGCTTATTTGGTAGAGCTCTGCGCTGCAATCTCTGAGGTCCCAAGTTCAATTCCCAGCACAGCAAAAATGGGAGAAGGACCTGGCAATCCACTCCCAAGGCAATCCCGAAACAGTCTGCAATTGAAAACCCTATGAGGGTCTCTATGAGTCAGATACTGACTCCACGGCACCTAACAACAACAACAACATATATACATTATATATAATTTCTAATTACTTTTTAAATGAAATAAGTTGACTATTTAAAAATGAAGTAAAGAAATACTCTCAGCCTAGTCTAATGTTTTCTGTATACTAGTTATTCATTTTCATACTTGAATGTGACATACATTCCTTGAGGACAAAATCTGTGTCCATTTCACTTTGGCTCTCAATGCAAAATCATTTATAGTTTTATTTTACATAGTAGGTGTTCACCAGCCATTTTCAAAATGGTGGTGTTTGGTTATAAATGAAAAAATACAAATAATAGTACTCATACTCAAGTTGAAAGTCTACTAAGTAAATATCACCAATGAAAAATAATGTAATGCCAATTTCCTAATGTTGGTCATTTTACTCTTCAGATGTCAATGGAATTTTGAAAGGGGACATATGAGTACAGAAAGATAGGCTGACAATTTAAAACTAATGAAAAGAGCATTTCTCAAAATGTCATGTCTATTTTTCTAATCAAGTTCCATCTGTCTATACTTCTCTGACACCATAAAATGGGTTTAATTTATTTTGCTTCTATATCTGTTTTGTTTTTGTTATTAGTGGTGGTTATGGAACATCTGCTCCACTTTACTTCAAAAGGTCACTGCATCTGAGAACACTGTGTATTATTTTAGAAGCTAGGAGCAATTTTAAAAATCCATTAGGCATACTTCCTGCTTCCAGGCCATTAAGCTTGGCAGGTTCACCCATCAGTTCATAAAAGTAAACTGTGAATGAGGCCAGGAACTTCTGAACCATCTCCTTACTTCATAGGAAAAATATACCAAGAACTGCAATTTATTACTACATTTATAACTGTGATTCTTATCATTTGTAAAACTGAATTATAGTACATATCATAACTTCTGTTATAATCCCAAATTACTTAAGGAACAAAAACAAGAAAAAAGGTATAAAAATAATCTGTGGTAGATATGTTTTGTTCTGTTTTGGTAATATATGGTTTTTTTGCTTTTATTGAAAAGTAAAGATTTGGTTGCCAAAAGCACATCTAAAAGAGGAAATGAGAAGTGCTTAGTGTGTCACTACTTATAAGAAATGGTTCTACATGGGACAAAAATGTTTCATCATGCATTGTTCATCACAAATATAAATTGAACATCATAATAATACTCACCCCCTATGTGTCTGTCAAATTGTCATGCTGTGGGGGTTTATGTGTTGCTATGATATTAAAGGGGCTGGGATTTAGCTCAGTTGCTAGAGCGCTGCTTTGCAGTCTCTGAGGTCCCGAGTTCAATTTCCAGCACCACAGAAGCAGAAGAAGGACATGGCAACCCACTCCTGAGGCAATCCTGAAACAGTCAGCTATTGAAAACCCTATGAGGTTAATTTGAGTAGGACCCGACTCCATGGCACCTAACAATAACAATGATATTGAAAGTCATGTCACTGATATTTCAGATACCAGCAGGGACACTCATGGTGAACGGGTTTCAGTTGAGCTTCCAGACTAAAACAGACTAGGGAGACGGATCTGCAATCCCACTCCAGAATCAATTAACCATTGAAAACCCTATGAATAGCAGAGGGGCACTGTCAAATATAGTGCTAGAAAATGAGGCCCCTAGGCATGAAAGCATTCAAGAAGCTGCTAGGGAAGAGTTGCCTCCTCAAAGTAGAGTTGACCTTAATGACTGGAATGGAATAAAGCCCCTGGGACCTCCTTTTGCTCATGTGGCTTGACTCAAAATGAGAAGAAACATAGTTGCTGCAAGCATGAAAACATGTTTGTTTTCATGAAAACATGAAAAGATTGTGTGCATGGCACAGTGTTCGATCATGCTTTGTTCTGTTTTACATAGGGTCACTATGAATCAGATCCAACTCAATAGCATCCAACAGCAACAACAATCTGTTGCTAAAAGTTCATATCTGTTTCTAAAAATTTGAAAGTAAACTAAATATGGCAAGGAACAAAGTAAAGGTCAAAGTTTTGTTTTTTTTACAAAATCTCCCCTTATGTTTATACATAAGAAAAAAAAAAAAAGAAAGATTTACAATGTTGTGGAAAAACTCCAGCAAAGAAATATTTATGTGCAATGTCTTATCTTAGAGAGGTTATTCTCATTCTTCCTTCATTTTGGAGCTTTCAGAAGTGTTCTAGTCCTTAGTGAACTAGTGTTCTACTTCTGCTGAAAGATAATGTGGAGGCTACTATTCCATATGAAAACATCATTCTCAACTTTCCCAATCACCTATAGGCCAAAAACTAGGGTAAAGTAACAAATCAGCCAGGGGAAATACAGTATCTAATAGGGAAGGAAAGGAATCATGTTTTAAAGGAACTGCAAAACTTACCCAGCAGGTACCAGCCAGAGAAAGGAAAGCATGGAAGTTCTGGACTTGATTCTGAGGGTGCATGGTTTAAGGGGAAGGAAATATGAAATTGGCTACTGGAATTCTCTTGACTTGGGAGCATTCCATTGAGGCACAACATTTGCCTCCATGGCAAGGACTATAGACAATTTACAATCATACTTCCAGAATGACTTCTAGGAAGTAGGAGACCCTAGTGGTCCACATTCATTCAACAAGATAGAGATGGCAGAATTATCACAACAGATGGTGAAAGAAGAGTTTAAACAATCAAAGAACTGGAGATGCTTAACTGGATCTACAGTTCTACTCCTACACTTCATCACTAGCTCAAATGTGATTTGGATTATCTCCATTATGTTCTTATGACACATATGTGGGATTTTATCACCTCCTCTCACCATTCACACCATACTAGGCATGCTGGTTAAGTATTAATTTTCAGTCTCACCCACTAGGTGGGTGCATCCTTGAGGCTAAAGCTCTGATTTTTGGGGCTTTTAAAATCTGTAACACACAGCAAGGCTTGATACATAACAAACTAGAATAAGAACAAGACATACTAATATTAATATAGCATTAATTATTTGCCTACCATTTCACTAAATGTTAGAAGATAATATCTTTGTCCTCAAAGCTCTGTAAGGTAAATATCATGTTATCTATATTTCAAAGATAAGGAAATTGAAATGGAGAAGTGAAAATTCTCTTGTTCATGTTACTAAATTATAGAATAGGTATTTAAAACTAGGTAATCTGCCTCTGAAAAGAGGAGTGCTACCTATCTGCTTAATAAGTACTCAAGCATTGAGCAATAAATCTAACAGGTAATAGAAGCAACTACCTATTAGATGTAAAAATCATATTCTTCTAGTTAAAATAAGAATCCATGTATTAGACAATCATTTCCAAGAGATACTGAGGCCTATAAATATTTCAAAGTGAATATATTAGAGTTTAGATTTCAATTATTTTAAAAATTAAGATACAGGGGTTAGAAGGAAAAGGATGTGATTAGAAATCACAAAAGAAACTTGAAAACTCCACCATGGCAAGGATAATTCCAGAATCATAAATCTTAAAATCAGCATAAAAAAATTGATAGTCTGAGCCGGCGTGGTGGTGTACACCTGTAATCCCAGCCACTCAGGAGGCAGCAGCTGGAGGATTGCAACCTGGAGGTCAGAGGCTTTCTACGTAATTTAGCAAGACCTTGTCTCAAAATTTAAAAAAAAAGGGGAGAGGGGCTGAGGGTGCAGCCCAGTGGCCCAGCAGTTGCAAAGCATGCAAGTGTAAGACCCTGGGTTCAACCAGGTCTGCAGTACCGCAAAGAAAAAAAAATTGATAGTCTGCTCATATTTTTCTCGTATTCTTGGTTTTATCTTCATATGTGTTATCCTTAGAGTGTGAGAAAAAGCCAGAATTTTGTAACTGCTCCAAAACAACACTTTATTTCTTTATATTTTTGGAGCTAAAACTATAATGGTTTGTTTTTATATTTACTCATGCTCTCCTCTCTTGCCCTAATACCACTTAATATAAAGCATGCTTGTCTTGTCGGCTTGAAGATAGCCATGCCCTCTCCTCTACCACTGAGTGATGGAGTGTGAAGAGGTTATAATTCTAATACTGAGTTTACAAGTTAATTTATGAGCTTAATTTTCACATTTCTGGCTTTCTTTAAAATAATAGCCTTTTTTAAAGTAAATACCAAAAGTTTGTTCCAGCAATAAAAAAAAAATGCTTTCTGAATCAGAAAAAGGAAACAAGATAAAAATCTTTAGATTTTTCACCCAAACTGTAAAAAATAGTCTGATTCATGCCTAGACATGTTTGTCTTTCCCCTACTATCATCAGGGCAATGATATATAGTCAATTCATTCTGTAGGAGACAAGAAAATGATCTGTGGAGTTGACAGAAGCGGCAGGATTGAACCTCTCACAGTTCTTTGATAGCAGCAGGACTTCAGCAAATCATACACAGTGATATATTTTCATTTGAAAGAGGAGAAAGTAAAGCTTTAATTGCTTCAAGTTAGATTTTAAACTTCAAACATGTCATATGAAGAACAATTAAACCTTAAGTTTTGCCAGGCACAGTGGGGCACACCTGTAATCCCAGCGGCTTTGGGAGGTGGAGGCAGGAGGATCAGAAGTTTGAGACCAGAGGCAGTCTGCATAATTTAGCAAGACCCTGTCTCAGAAAGTAAAGAAATGGGCTGGGGGTGCAGTTCAGTGGTAACATATTTTTAGGCAAGGAAACTAAATTTTCATATATTGTATTTGCCTTCTTTAAAATTAGGAGCCAAGAGACTTGCAAATAAATGGTATTTAAAAACCTAAATTTTTTTATCCATAATTATTAACCTCCATAAAATTTTTGCATGTGAAAAAATAAGGTAGAATATTTCTCAATAAGTTATAGCATTTTAGATGTAAGTAGAGTTATGAAGATCATCAAGTCATTCCTTTTCTTTCAGCAGTAAAGAAATCAAATCCCAAATAACCAAAAATTTTGGTTTTCCCTGAACTGCGGCTGAGTTACTCCATCCACCTGCTCATTTATTGTCTCCTCTCTCATTCTTGGGCTGGGATTTAGCTCAGTTGGTAGAGCACTACTCTGCAGTCTCTGAGGTCCCGAGTTTGATTCCTAGCACCGCAAAAATGGGAGAAGGACCTGGCAATCCACTCCCAAAACAATCCCAAAACAATCAGCCACTGAAAACTCTATAGGGGTCGCTATGAGTCGCGCACAACTCCATGGCATCTAACAACATCAACTATCATTCTTGCTTCTCTGAGGAACTCCAGTAGCTTAAATGTACATTTATGGAGATTATAAATATAATTGTTCCCTTGAACATGTGAATTGGAACCCCCACACCAAACCACATATGCCTAAAGGCTTCATGAGCAAAATTTCCTTTAAAGAAAATACTTCTACTAGTCCTGGCTGACTCAGGCCTGCCTTTGGCACATGGCTTAATCAGTAGCTTATAGGCAAGATTTTAGCCTCCTTTTGCCCTTTCACTGTGTGCAAGATGCACAACTGTACAAGTTGACTGTACTATCCCTGTTAGCTACTAGGTATGTATCATTCTTTCATTTGTTTTCATAAGAAATTGACACATTTGACTCTCTACCCTCATTGTATTTCTCCTAGTGATGAATTTACACTTCAAGGAATCTGTTCTTTAATTGACTCTTATATTGTCTAGTGAACTTGCACCAATCATTAATATTATGGTGGATATACTCTGCTAAAAACATGTTGTTGTTAGGTGCCGTCGAGTCAGTATCCGACTCATAGTGACCCTCTGTACACTTCTCTGCTGTTTGTAAGGTTTTCAATGGTAGATTGATTTTTGGGAGGGTGTTGCCAGGTCCTTCTCCCAAGCCTACAGCTTCTGGTATTCCCAGGCGGTCTCCCATCCAGATACTAACCAGGCCCAACCCTGCTTAGCTTCCGAGATCTGATGGGATTGGATGCCACAGGGCTAGAGCTGCAGGTGCTAAAAACATAGTATTCTGTTATATTGCAAAACAAAGTTAAATTAACTGTTAGCAGTCAATCACATTTTTTCATCAAATTCATACTATCACCTTTTAAATTCAATTGATACTTAAATTGTCCCATCAGTATCATAGGTATGACTTTTATGGTCAATTTTTATTCTTAAACTTATTTAGTTGATTGTACTCAGGAAAACTATTTAGTCATATTAGAATAGCTTATCAAATAAAGAACTTGCTTTATATATTAACTTATAATTTTAAAGTATCTTATAATTCTCTGTACTGTGCCTGTTTAAGTGCAAAATTAAACTTGTTTCTTCTTCCCTCTGATTGTTGTTGTATAGGGTTTTCAATGGCTAATTGTTTCAGAATTGCCTTGGGAATGGATTGCCACATACTTCTCCCCTTTTCCAAAGTTGGAAATTGAACTGGGGACCTCAAAGACTGCAGGGAGACACTTTACCAACTGAGCTAAATCCCAGCACCATTCACTCTGATAGTACAACTGTATTAAATGCTTTTGAGATCTCTTGCACTTATCTGTGCCCATTAATGAGTTTTAGCAAATGGTACATGAATGAAATGAAGTACAAGTCTTTTGCAGGCAAGTCTTAAAAAACCACTGTTCTTGATTCTCTTTTTGTTGAGTGTATTATTTTACTTTATGTATGTTTTGATTTTATGATTTATGATTTTTATGATTTTTTTATTTTATGATTTTGCTGGCAATTTTTTGCTGATGTACAACTTTAAGGATTTCATTATGACTTTTTCATAAATGCATTGTTGTTGTTATTGTTGTTAGGTGTCATCGAGTCGGTATCCAACTCATAGTGACCCTACCTACAACAGGTGAAACACTATTGTCAGTGTTTCTCTGCTGTTCATAGGGTTTTGGGATTGGGTTTCCATGTCCGTTTCCCAAGCCTACAGCACCTGGTGTTCCCAGGCAGTCTCCCATCCAAGTACTAACCAGGCCATACCCTGGTTAGCTTCAGAGATTTGATGGGATAAGGTACCACAGGGCTACGGCTGCAGGCATATAAAAGCATTATCATTGTAAATTGCTCATATTCACCTCCCCCATTACCTCTCATGAATCCCTCCCATCAATGAGCCTCATCCTGCCCCCAATTGTCCTCGTTCTGCTTGCATGTCTTGTTTGTGTGTGTCTGTATGTGTGTACCTCCATATATGATATTTCTCTTCCTTTATAGCATTATCTTTTTTTTACTGTCCCCTCTTCCCTACCACCTCTCTTTTGTCTCTTTTCTTCCCCTACGTAGACTTCCCTCCACTTTCATGACATATGTGTGTGTGTGTGTGTGTACAGACATAGATAGATATAATATTTAATATATATGTTAAAATCTAGCATCCACATATGACACAAAATATGCAATGGTTATCCTTTTATCTTTTTGGATCTGGCTTATTCAACTTAAAATCATGATCCCTAGATCATCCATTTTCCTGAAAAGGTCATAGTTTTATCATGTTTTCACAACTTTTCAGCTTATCCTGTAGCTGTATCACTGTATCCCATCACATCTTGGAAAGCTAAGCAGGGTCGGGCCTGGTTATTACTTGGATGGGAGACCACCTGGGAACACCAGGTGCTGTAGGCTTGGGAGAAGGAGTTGGTAACCCACTCCCCAAAACTCAACCTCCCATTGAAAACTCTATGAACAGCAGAGAATCACTAACAATAGTGTTTCCCCTGTTATATGTAGGGTCACTATGAGTTGGATACCCACCTAATGACACCTAACAACAGCATAATGTTTAAATTTAAAAAATATACTTATGCTTCAATGGATTTAACTGAAAGGAAAGCTTTTCAGAGAAAACTCGATTAAGATTCATGTCAACACATGGTTGTAAGAAAACAATTTCCTAACTTTTGGGAACTTCCTATCTCTAAATGGTGTGCATTTACTATTTGATTGATCATACTCAGAAAATAGAGTTTAGTAGCAAATCTACATGTGTTTTCTCTTTTGGGCATAACAGTTGAAGGGAAACTATCATACTATGAATAATTTTGAAAACACTTCATATTTAAAGGCAAGCTCAAATTTATATAAATATGCACTAAGTATTTACAAACAACCTTACTGCTACCAGGAGCAGTGACATCACCTTGTATTTCAGGCAATTGGGAGGCAGAGGCAGGAGGATCAAGAATTTGAGGCCAGAGGCAGCCTGTGAATTTAGGAAGATACTGACTCAAAATTTAAAAAGTAAAAGATGGGTTGTGGATGCATCAGCTCATTGGTAGAGCACTTGCAAAGCATGCATGAAGCTCTGGGCTCAACTTCCCAGTTTAAAAAAAAAAAAAAAACCTGCAAAACACAACTTAATGCTAAAGTAGTGTTGAATTATTTAAACACATTAGCAACCACCATACTTCTAAATAATTCAGTTCTAAAATTTAGTTTTCTTAAAACTCAAAAAAATAGTTTTAAATGGTTGCATTACACTTGAATGAATTATGAATGACTTAATATCAGGGTATCAATAACCTGAGTAGAAAATATCTATCAATAATATATATGACTTTATGGATCTTTAGATGAATATGCCTACTTATTTAGTGTAAATTGACAATGATCAAGGCTTTAAGGAGAGAGATTGCCTTTTCCTATTACTTCTATTCAAGAATTTTCCCTATACTTTCTTTCCATTGAGTAATGTTAAAAGTCATCCTTTTATTTTTTAAGAAATAAGGAAATATTTGAAAAGAGAAATTTGTCAGCTTTTATGTTCACACCAAAATCTGTTTCTGAAAACATTACCATAAGTGTGTACTTTACCTTAACATTTTCATATTTGTGCACTTGTTTGTGAATACAAAATTGATTCATAATATATTTTTTATTCTGAGTAGAAAATTGCTTCACAAAGAATCAAAGTGAGCTCATGCATTTCACTGATGAGATTTTACTAGCCTTGTCTTCGCTACTAAATCCCCAGCTCTTTAAAGCTATTAGAACATTATAACAAAAGTTTATCATCTAAATAAATGGAATAGCTTACAATGGAAAATACAAGAAGGAACTTTCAAATTCCTTAAATTAGTGGTTGTAAAAGTAATGAAAATGTATTAAAATGGGAATATTTATTTCTTAAAACATTCAAAGCCAAGACAAATTTGTGTATAGTATCACTGACTGTCAAAATAATGATATATTAAAGAGCAGCAAAAACATGAATAGATTCCTTTTTTTTTAAATCCTGTGATATATACATATAGATCTACTTTGTTTGTTTTGTTTTGCTTTTCAAGACAGTCTCACTATGTAGGACAAACTGACCTCAAACTCATGATACTCCTGCCACAACCTCAGGAGTGCTCGGATTTCAGGCACTCACCATCACATCTACCTTACATCTACATTATATTTATATTCTTACACTGTATTACAGTTAATTACCTGATCCTATTTGTGTAATCCTGCAGCCTTAGCACTGTGGTGTCCAAACCTCCCAGATCTTGGAATCTAAGCATGATCAGACTTGGTTAATACTTGGATGGGAGATTTCCTGGGAACACCAGATACTGTAGGCTTGGAAGAAGGACCCAGCAACCCACTCCAAAAAATCAATCTGCCATTGAAAACCCTATGAATAGCAGAGAAGCACTGACAATAATGTATGTAGGGTCGCAATGAGTTGCACAACTGGATGACACCTAACAACAACAACAACAAAACAAAAATTTGTGTAAAGCATGGGGATAGATTTATTTATTTATTTATTCAGTATTAGGGCGATGAATCCAGGGCCTCAAACATGTTAGGCCACTGTTCTCCCACTAAGCTGCAACCCCAACCCCTTTTTTATATTGAGACAGGGTCTCACTAAATTATGTAAGCTGCCTCCAAACTCCGATTTGCAATCCTCCTGCCTCAGCCTCTCAAGTAGCTTGGAGTACAGTTATGTGCTGCAGCACCCATCAGTATTTTTTAAAAAGAAACAGAGTGTTGCTATTTTGCTCAGTCTCCATGAAAACCAGGCAATCCCTCTGCCTCAGCCTCCCAAGCATTTGTGAATACAGGTGCGCACCATCATACTAAGTATTTTGATGTAGCAACTTCTGCAATCTGAAATAGATAGAACAAGTAATCAGCATGTACTGAAAATTACTGGTGACTGGAATGTAAAAATTGGAAACAAAGCAAAGAATCAGTATGTGGAAAATATGGCCTTGGTGACAGAAATGATGCTGGATTGGTGAGATAGAATTTTGTCAGACCAATGAAGTTTACATTGCAAATATATTTTTTCAGCAATATAAACAGCGACAATACACATGGAATTAAACAAATGGAACACACCAGAACTAAAGTGACTACATTTGTGGAATGAGACGATGTGAGAGCTAAATATCAAGTGTCAGAATAAGACCAGGTGCTGATTGTGGATCAGACCATAAATTGTTCACAAGCAGGTTCAAACTGAAACTGAAGTGTATCAGAGCCAAGGTATGACCTTGAGTGTATCACATCTGAGTACAGAGACCACCTCAAAAACAGGATTGATGTGCTAGACAATAATGACTAAAGACCAGAGGAGTTGTGGCATGACATCAAAGACATCATTCATGAGGAAAGTAAAAGGTTATTAAAAAGTCAGGAAAAAAGCAAAGACCAAATTACATGTCAATAATCACTCTGAAAAGTGCCCTTGAATTTCAAGCAGCTAAGGTAAAAGGAAGATATGATGAAGTTAATGAACTAAACAGAAGATTTCAAAGGGAAGCTCAAGAAGACAGAATCAAATATTGACATGTGCAAAGAGCAGGAGATAGAAAACCAAAAGGGAAGAATACATTCTGCTTTTCTCAAGTGTAAGGAATTGAAGAAAAAATTCTAGCTTTAAGTGGCAATAGTGAAAGATTTTTCAGGGAAAAACTAAACAGCACACAAAACATCAAAAGAAGGTAGAGGAAATAAACAGAGTCATTGTAGCACAAACAAAAGGTGGATAACAAACCATTTGAAGAGGTTGCATATGATCAGAAACCTCTTCAGAAAATGATAGTAAAGGATGAAGTGGAAATTGCTTTGAAGGTTGGTGAAAACAAGGCTTCCAGAGTTGATGGAATACCAATAGAGATGTTTCAACAAACAGATGCAGCATTGGAGGTGCTATATTTTTCATGCCAAAAGATTTGGAAAACTGCTACCTGGCCAATTGACTGGAAGAGATCCATATTTGTGCCTATGCCCAAAAAAGAGGATCCATTTGAATGTGGAAATTATTGAATGATATCATTAATATCATAAACAAGTAAAAGTTTGCTAAAGATCTTTCAAAAGTGACTGCAGCAGTATGTAGATAAGGAACTGATAAAAAATCATAAGAGGTTTTGGAATGAGGGACATCATTGCTAATGACAAATGGATATTAGCCAAAAGCAGAGAATACAAGAAATACATCCATCTATGTTTTATTGACTATGCAAGGGCATAGAATGGTGTGAATCATAGCAAATTATGGATAGCTTTGTGAGGAATGGGAATAACTGAGCATGTAAATGTACTCCTTAGGACCTGTACATGGACAAGGAAGCAGCTGTCCAAACAGGAAAAGGAAACAATGCTGGTTTAAGTGAAGAAAGGTGCATCAAAGCTATATCTTTTTGATGCACTTCTTCGATCTCTATGCTGAACAAATAATCCAAGAAGCTGGACTATGTGAAGAAGAATATGGCATCATGATTGGAGGTAGACTCATTAACAACCTGCACTATGCAGATGACACAACTCTGCTTGCCATAGTGAGAAGGATTTGAAATATTTACTGATGACATTTAAAGAATACAGCTTTCAATATGAATTGTACCTCAACATCAAAAAAACAAACATCCTTACACTTGGGTCAGTTAGAACTTCACTATAAGTGGAGAAAAGTTTGAGGTTGCCAAAGATTTTGCTCTACTTCGTTCTACAATCAACACTCATGGAAGCAGCAGTCAAGAAATCAAATGACACACTGCATTGAGAAAAGCTATTGTAAAGGGCCTTTTGAAACTGTAGAAAAGTAAAGATGTCACACTAAAGATGAAGGGATGCCTGACTCATGTCCTGATATTTTCAGTCATAGCATATGTTTGTGAAAGCTGGACATTGAATAAGGGAGACCAAAGAAGAATTGATACTTTTGAATTATGGTGCTGGAGATGAATACTGAATATAACATGGACTACATAAAGCACCAACAGACCTGTCCTAGAATTGCAACCAGAGTGCTCTTTGGGAGTAAGGATGGCTAGACTCTGTCTTACATATTTTGGACATGTCAGGAGGGACTGATCCCTGGAAAAGGACATCATGTTTGAGAAAATGGCACATCAATGAAAAAAAAGGAAGACCTTCACCTAGTTGGATTGACATAGTGTGTAAAATTAAAAAAGATCAGGTGCTTGGCACACAACCAGGGAGTGTTTCATTCTGTTGTATCTGCATTCACTATGAGTCAGATCCAATTTGATGGCACCTAACAACTACAACAACAATACATAACAGACATCACTAACAGCTTGAAAGAGTAAGAAAGAAAAATACACTCTTACTAGCACTAAGTTTATTACCCAAGTAGAACTCAAATGAGAAAGAATTAATCTTTTCATTCAATGTTAATATATCTCTTTTTCAATAAAATCATCTTTGAAAGGTCCAGAAATAATACTAAAAGTAATAATTTTATGAAACCAAACTAGTTAGTAAAAGCCATAATGCTTGAGATAGATAAAAGCTAATGTAGATAAAGAACTTTTCATATCATATTAAAATCTTTCCATTTGATCATTTTAATAGCTTTTCTAGTAGGAGATCATTACTTTATAAAGTTGAAATGGAAATCTGACCAGATTTTCTTTGTAAAAAAAAAATCTCAATTCTATACAAATAGAGGTCAACTGGAACACTTAATCATTTTTCACATTTTCTGCCCTCAAAGTTTAGGTTATCACCACATTGATATTACATTTGGAGTTTAATTCCCTAGTTTGATTTTTCCATATACATAGAATGAATACCTGATTTCCTAAATTGCAGTGATTCACAATTCTTTGTTTTACAGCAGATTAGAATTTTTTTAAGAATAACTAAACATAAATATTTATTTCAACTTAATGAAAAACCCTAAGGATAGAAGAAAATAAACAAAGGTGTCTTAACACCACCACCAAAACCAACATAACTAAAAAAAATCTGTATGGGAAAGAATAAAATGCAACTCATTATTTGGAGAGCTTGTCATGCTACTCTCATGGCCTGAATTTGTTCTCTAAAATTCATGTATTTCACACTTAATCCCCAATGAAATAATTGGTGTGTAGGAACAAATGGAATGTGTTTAAATCTTGAGGCCTCACCTCTCACATATGGATTAATGAACACATAAAAAAGGTTTGTATGAGTATTTTCTCTCTTTTGATCTTCTGCCCTGCATGCACACAGAGTCTAATTCCTTTTCTGCCATTCTACTTCCTATAGATGAGAATACACCTACGGCTTGAATCTAATTTGTCCTCACCAAAAATAATGTTGCAATTTAATTACTATTTTTGTTATTTGGGGAAGTGTAATCTTTAGGAATTGATTAGGTCATTCAGATGGATTAAAACCTTTCCTGTAGAAGTAGGTTTGTTCTAGAGAAAGTAGATTATTACACTATGATGTGGCATTCACACATCATTGTCTTCTGTTTTGAAGACATTGGATAAGTATTTCCATGGGGCCAATAAAAAGAAAGAGTGTATAGAGTTACAAATGTTATGTGTATCTAAACTGAAATAAACACTTCTGAACTCCTTATTAAATTAATTTTACATGTTTTTTATATGTGGAGCAAAAGCAAGCCTCTACTTGCCTAGCTTCTGAGAGGTATTCATGGTGAGACTTATGTTGTTGAATGTTAGAGACACATGTGTTTAGTGAAGACTTCTTTGTTGTAGAACTACACCTTCCCTTTCTGCTTTCTAGAATTTATTATCTTTATCTCTAACTTAATTTGGTAGTATCCACTAATCCTTGTGAGAACTATATATAGTCTTTTACACATTTCCTAAACGTTTTCCAGGAGATGATATTGTTTCCACTGTCATACAATGCCCCAGAGTCAGAAGAATGAGAGGTGAGAAGTGAAGCAATTTATATTTATCATTGTTGCTCCTACAGTTCTAGGAATTTACCATAGAAGAATAATTCAATATAAACTACATACACATTCACATGTGCATGTACAAGAATACATAAAAACTTAATATTTAATAGTTCAAAATATAGAGAGAAATACAGGTAGCAGATAACAGATGATTTTATCTTAATATACCCTAAAATTTAATTATAAAATTTATTTATGAAAACTTAATACTACTTTGTGGTATTAGAAAGCATTGAGGCATTTAGGAAGTGATTATTTATGAGACTGGAGCTCTCATGAAAGAAATTAATGGCTAATAGCAAAGGATCTACAGTGTTCTGTTCTGCCATTTTTCCTTCCACCATATAAGGACACCAGTTTAAAGAAACCATCTTGACAACAGATCCTAGGCCCTCACCAGATAATAGACTGCCAGCACCTTGATCTTGAACTCTCAAACCTCTATAACTGTAAGCAATAATAAATTTATGTTCTTTCTGAATTATTCAGTCTCAGGTATTTTATTATGACATCCAGGATAAACTAAGTAGAATAATAGGAAATAGTACAAATGTTCTAAATGAAGGCGATGGCTAGTGAATTGTGGACTATCAACAGAGAATAAGATATACATTCAAACTATGGATTCACTCAAGAAGTGTTTATAAGATTTCAAAAAGAAAAAGAAATGTGTGTTACGATTATGGCCATGTGAAACATGTGAATATAGATATTGAGCAGAAGTAATTTTATCTGGATGAAAAAGTACTTCTTCTCTCTAAACATCTATAATTTACAATATGTATTCTTAATAATAAAAGAAGATGCTCCGTTGGAAAAATGATAAAATTTTACACATTTACAATAGAGAAAGAGAGGGGGAGGGGGAAGGGGATGTGCATATTTGATAAAACAGCATATGAAAGAGTTTTTCTATACTGATATAATCATCAACTTGATAAGAGTTCATATTTAAATAAACCTCTCTGAGTACTTCAGTTAGAGACTAATATGCAAAGTATAGTCTTGTTAATAAAATAATTATATTAAAATGATAAGATGTGTACAAATATAACCTAAAGAATGATTTTTATGAAGGAATGGCATGTATCTAGTATTATGACAGCAAAAACAAGACTATAGTGAAATCTTGGCTAGCTAGATATGTGAAAAACAATTTTAGCTCCCTTTATCCAAACTTTTGTCTTGGCATTTAACAAACTGAGAGAAATACTAAACAATATCTCTTCCAACAGTTTTGTGAAGCATATCTTTTGTATGCAGAATTGGAATATGATGTTCAATTATCACTCAAGTTTTTTGAAATACAAAGATTAAAATGCAAAGAAGGGGAAAATTCAATTAAATATTTGTACAACTGCATGAATAGAGCATCTAAGAACTCAATAAAAGTTCAAAATCCTCTCTAAATTTCTAGCTGTACCCAATTATTTTCTACTTGCCATTGCTGCAGTAGGTGGAAAAAAAGCTTATCACCATGGTTTGAATGACTGGGTCTTAATCAATTGTACTCCCTAGAGTTGTATTAGTATGCAAACCAAGATATTCTGAAGTTTTGAAATAAATTAGGTCACAAATTGAGTCAGATGTCCTAGTCTAGATGTCCTATCCTACAGTCCTCAATCATATGAGAAAACTGAGGACAAATAAGAAAATATATTCTCTGCATTTTTCACTCATGTCAGAATTAACTGTATCATAAAAGACACTGGAAATAATAACAAATTAATGAATAAAATGGTCACTGGAGACTTAATTTTTTACTTTCTTCTTCCATTTCACAGGCATAAAACTGAGGTTGATTATTTAATTTTCTACATTGGTTGCTGAGGTTGAGAAGGCAGAAAGAGTTATCTGCTTCTTTCCTAATTATCTTTCTCTCCCTCTCCTATCTTATCTTTCCTTGCCTCATATGTGTAAGAACTGTAATACATAAAATCAATTAAATTGACAAAATTACACTGCCAATTAAGTCCTCAGTTACTGTGAGATATTTTTGTTGTTGTTGTTGTTGTTAGGTGCCATCGAGTCGGTCTCCGACTCATAGCAACCCTCATAGGGTTTTCAATGGCAGATTGTTTCGGGATTGCCTTGGGAGTGGATTGCCAGGTCCTTCTCCCATTTTTGTGGTGCTGGGAATTGAACTCGGGACCTTAGAGACTGCAGCGCAGCACTCTACCAACTGAGCTAAATCCCAGCCCATGAGATATTTTTAGAACAACACTAATAAATGAATATTCTGAATACTTGATTTTTTTAGTGTACAAGGCAAAAATCTAGCATGATGTTAATATTTTGGTAGAAATCCATGGGTATAAATGGTATGAGACATAAGATATATGATGTAACTTGCTCTTCCTCGGGTAAAAACACATTCTAATTGTGCAATGTATGGCTGTGGCAGGTAGAGAGAAAAATAGAAGCCATAAAATAGTCTTGAATTCATAAAGGACAAATTTAATCTCCATGTCATTTTACCAAGAAGATTAATATAGCAGCTTAGCACACAATATACCCTAGCTGTGTGCATTTGAAAATCTTTGGAAGATAAAACAATTATACCTTTCCCTAATCATTAATAATTTAATATTTGGGAGATACAGTTTTTTCTATCATTTTAGGAGTAAAAGGAGAATGTTATGTCTGATTATGGACATTCACATCTGGTCAATTAGAATCATTAAACTAGAAAGACTCTACAGGTCAATAAATTCAATTCCATTTACTTAACTAGACAAGCAGAAACTAATACATTTTGCTCCCTATCTAGTCTCAAAGTATGAAGTAACTGCATAAACTATTCTTTGAAGTTGAGACATTGAGAAGAGTTCTTAGAACTGAAACATTCTGTAGGATTCATAATATCTGTTTATTAATATCTAGTATAATTTAATCAAATGGGTTGTAATCAAACAGGGAAAATATGAATGGAGACAGCATGGAATACAATCATTCTGAGAAAATCAAAGGAAACATCAATATCTGAAGTATATGTTACTAACCATATGGTTTGTCTGAGAAGACTATACTCATAATCTCGCTTCCTACAGCAGAAAGACTCCAACCACACTCACAAAAAAAAAAATAAATAAATAAATAAATAAAAAAATAAAACAATTCTACAGAAGGAAGAGTGAATGATGGAGCGGTCAGTGAAAATAAACAATAAACTTTCATCAACAGAGGGGAATAAAGTCAAGGCACCTCTAAAAGTTGTGTGGCAAGATTTGAGAAAGACAATTATCTTTAGTATCAGAATGTTTTACCCTTTTATAAGCCACCCCATTTCCATGAATTTGCAAACATGGCTCAGGATTGTAAAGACTCAGAATGAGCCTGAATCTAAAAATACCACTTCCAGGCTTACTTATTTTCTTGCTTGTTTTTAGTAATGGATGTTATTAAATCCAGCAAAGAATCACCTTTCCATCTTTTGGATAATATGTTTAAAACTGATGAACATTTTAAAGGCTGATTCAGTTTGTGTTTTTTTGTCCTCAGAAGAGGTT